>JAHBCN010012431.1:26874-48020 GCA_019359885.1 Listronotus oregonensis
AATTATTTGATAAATTAAAAGAGTTTTTTAACTTTTGGCCGCCATATTAGATCCGCCATTTTGGTTTTTAAAAAAATATTATTAAATTCAAAATCGGGAACCTCAAAAACCGTAATGTACTCATTTTCTAAACCATTTTCACAAGTTTTCGATTTTTGGCCACGAAATCTTGATTTGGCATCACTGTGCGCTGGTGAACTCAAGCCCGTTCTGAACCAATAACCTTGCTGTTTTAAACAAATAGTATTAATTTTAATGATATAATTAATGGTTTTGCAGAAAAACAGGTTTGAAGAAAAATGTTTATAAATGTTATAATGGTTTTACCTATAATTAAATAATACATAGTACAAAAAAAAGAATTATTTTCTTAACATTTTAATTTATATTTTGTTTTTATATTATGAAATTTGTCTGATTTAAAGAATTGTTATTTAATATATGTATTTTTTACTTTTGTAAAATTTGTTTATTAAATTTTTATAAGAATTTCTAGTGCAGTTTACATTCTTTTAATGCTAAATTTTTTGTTCTGATATCCAAAAAATATTGACATATTAGGGCGGCAAAAATATATTAGCCTATGGGCGGCAAAAAGTTAAATCCGGCCATGCTGAGATCTTAAAAAAATTGCCTACATTTTAAAAATTAAAGTTACATCATATTTTTATAAACATTTAAGGGGTGTAAATTTAAATAGAAGTCACTCACCCTCAGTTTTTTCATTTGCTTCGCCATCGATATGAGAACCTTTACTCCTCTAACATTAATGTACGTTGCCAACCTTAGCTTTTCGTCAAATCTGACTGTAGCTGCAAAGTGCATGATACAATCTACTTCTTCTATTAACTTATTCTTATCGACTTCATTTAAACCTAGATCGGGCATACTGACGTCACCAATTACGGCGTGGATTTTTTCTGTGAAATTTGGATTGTGACGTTTAAGAAAGTCGAATGTCTGAAAAAAAAGTAACAAAAATAAATGAAATAAGCCTTAAGTTTACAAAAAAAAAACGAATAATGGGTATTTACCAACCAAGAATGTGAATAGGGGCGATTAATAACACAGGTCCACAAAAAAAATGGTGTGTGCTGGGTGTCGGACTAGGATTTTCTGGAGTAATTTTTTCCGGTGAACACGAACTAGAGTTGAAAGGGAAAAAAGGGCAAAAATTGAGAAAAACTGCTACCACAGAAAAATTCATATAACAAAAAATAGAGCTCTTTAAATTTTCTATATAAAAAGTTATATATACATTTTTGATAGGGTAAATAATGAAAAAGATATAAACGAATAATTTTGACTAAAAATTTCAGTCCCAAATAGGGATTTTTTTATTAGAAAGTATTTACTTTATTCATTTTTAAATCCCAAATCACACAAAATTTGAAAAAATATTGAAATTTCGGTTTTTTGATTATAACTAAAAAATATTGCTTTTAGACAAAAAGTTTATACAACATAAATTAAAGGTCTTGTAAAAATGAAAATTAACGGATTAAGGGTTGAGATCATTAATTGTCAGTCAACGCCCGAGTTAGTTACAATATATTTTTGTCGATAGTTTTGTTGAGAATTTTTGTAAATTATATTTTTTCTTGAATTATTTACAAGATACTTTTCCACGCTAAAGAATTTTGAACGTTGGTTAAAAAATATGTATAACTAAGTAAAAAAATATTTGGTGCATTTACTATTACTTAAGAATTTGGACAATAATTAAATTTATTGACAAATAAATAGGATTTTGGTTACTAAGTAAACCCTCTTGCCAAAATAAATTGCAGTTATAAATTAACTGTAAAAAAATTAAATAAAATTGCATGCAAGAAAAATTTCTGCCAGCAAAATGTCATGCAAAAAAAGCTTAAAGTGTAAAAGCGGCTTACTAATTATGCTGCTGAAAAGAGTAACCGCAAAATTCGCCTTTTTAAGCATGTGTTAGCGACCAGAGAAATAAAAATAAAAATATCTTACAGTAATTTTTAAAAATTACTTTTATTAAGGGGTTGAAAATTGCCAAAGAACGGAATAAGTTATATTACATCGATAAAAATAAAAACAAGGATTATCGTACTTTTCCATCATATTAAAGCAAAATTAGGTATTTTTGTAATAAATAAGGATTTATAAGGGTTACACATTTTTTCCGAATGTTTTCCTCTTGGAGGGGTGAGATTTTCCCACAATCTTTTAAAATGACTATAATGGAAAAATAAGGGCAAGTTTTTTCTTTTTATTTTTACGACTTTTCTTGATACAGGGTGACTTTACCCTTTGTAGGGTTTTTCTTATTGACACTAACAAAAAATAGTTGTTTCGTAGTTTTCATGACTTGAAAATACAAAATATGTATTTTCAGAATTTTTTAAAATGTTTGATTTAGTTTTTAATTTTTGAGAATGATTTCACCGCTATGCGTGCATTTTTAACTTTCATAAATACTCATTTATTCGTAAGGTACTTAATTTTGTTTTACTAAGATAAACATAATGCAGAAAATACGATAATCATTGTGATCAAATTCGTTTTTTGAAGAAGTTTTGGTTAGTTACCCCTAAATAGAGGTAATTTTCGAAAATTTTCAAATACCAAAGATCATTATTATCCTGAATAACATCTTTTTTCCCTGGTCGCTATAACATGCTCAAAAGTAGGCGAAAAAGCAGGGAAAAGTGGTTTCTACAGGGATGGGGAAAACTCGGCGTCAGAAAACTCAGCGCCATAGAACTACAAAGATTTAGTAATTGTCGGTAATTTTTGTTGTAAATATAATATTTCAAAGGCAATAGTAATAATAATTAATAAGAGGCACCTGTTTTATCTTCTAGGAAAATGTCTACAGCTATTTATTGTTAATGATTATTTTTGCTTTGATCCTTTCCAAGAATGTTCGTCAAAATATGCGCTTGGTGACTGATTATACCACAATAATAAAATTGGTAATTATTTAAGAGATTCAAAAGCCCTTCCCACTAAGCAAAGAACATCTTGAGCACGTTTTGTAACGTTATTCAGAAGTAACTGTGATAACGTTTAATTCTAAACGTTATTTTATCATGCCTGTTTCGTTTTCTTGAATTGTTATTGATTATTTTCGTTTCTGTAACATACCCTTGTAAATATTTTTAATACGGTATAGAACAAACATCTTAAAGACGTAATTTTTAAGTACTTTTATATTAACGTTAAAATGTTGCCATATATAGAATGGTCTTTTAAATACAAGTTCAATACATGTGTTAATATACGTATCAGATACGATTATAATTTGTTAAAACATAAAATGTTATTGTTGTAACGTTATAATAATGATATTATTTAATGCAGAATCGTTACGTTTACTGCGTCTACTATATTTCCTCGTGGAAATGTAAACACAGTTAACATATCGACCTCGTTTGCTTAAATGTACCACGCACAGAGATTGGTACATTTTTTGACAACGACGCCAGGTTTAGAAAGAAAGATTAGCTTCGCTTTAGTACTTAACCTTACTTTATTTTAAGAACAATTTGTCTTTTGTGTTGTAAATTAAAAGTTTTTCTCGTGATATTAAAGGGAAATATGGATCGTAAAGTAAGTATATTACACTAATTTCTATTACACTTCAGTTTTTATGTATGTATGTAGGTATATAGATAAACTGACCAAAAATTCAGATTTTGAAGGTAAGGTTTTTAAGCCATAAGTCTAGAAATTCCAGCATTAGCCGTTTCCTTAAGATAAATATTGGGGTAATAAGTCCGGATTTAGTTTGGTGAGGTACCTCCCATTCCCTAGATACATATAAATTAAAGAAAGTATAGATTAAAATTTGGTTGCTTTATACCTTACATATTAGCAAAAATATATATATTCTCCATTAGTCATTTAAAGACTGGTAAGTAGTGTTTTTGCAGGTCGAGTCAAGCAGTTTGTAGGGCAAGCCGTAATTAGCTGTAGGCAACTCCTGGAAGCTTTGCAAGACCTGCAAAACACTTGTTTTTCGGTCATGTAATGTACAATGTTTTTTTCGACCAAAACTATTAAAAAAAAAACAATAATAATATTTTAATGATCGACAACAGGTCTATTTATCCGCTTGACATGGATTTGATACTTATTATAACAATAAGAATAATTTAAGACACCCACAGTACAGTAGTACTTAGGCTAAGCCTTCGTGGACTGTCCAAAGATAAAAAAAATCCACTGAAGTTCATTTCCGTAACAACCATGCATAAAAATGGCTATGCTCCAAATTAACAGCTTATTTTTAATTTCATGGATCTGCAAAGTAACAAATCGGTTTAGTGACAAATGAGCCTGGCAAAAGTGTTTTTCCGGTCCTTAATAACTACTTTCTGGTCTAGCCCGAAAGAAGTTATACTTTCTGGCCAAAATGTTTTTCAGAAATGGGGTAAAAAAAATGTTTAGGGGACTTATATAGCAAAAATTGGGTATTTTAAATAAATGAAATACTTCGGTTAAATAAATTTGATCAAAGTTGTAACTTTAAAGTATTCACTGTGAAGTATTTTATTTTGTACTTTTTAGAGGCCCTGATGTTAGACACTTGAACATAAATAATAGTAATAATAATAATAATAAAATTATTAGAAAATTAATTTTTAAATAAATTGTAGATGCAGCACATTATGTTTTCAAATGACAACTAATCCTAAAGTGGATTGGCAGTTAAAAAGAGAGGCTTTGGTTTAACATGCTCAAGTAACGTAACTAGTATAACTGTAAGTAAAAGTTTTCCTAAGTGATAAATTGAATTTTTAATTGCATTGTTTATCAAATAGAAGCAAAATAATAATATAGTACAAAGTGTCTAAATGTTTTTTTTAATTGGGTGGTTTATCAGTAGTTTACTCTACCATTTAGTAATCGCTAATCGAGTAGCTAATATAAGAGAAATTTTGACTATATACTTAAAAAAATTGTAGGCTTTAAATCCAACACAAGGTTTTTATCCTGGAAAATAAAGTATCTATGATACTATCTGCAAATACAGTTTTTTTATCAAACTTGTGATAGAAAATTATCTTTTTAATTAATGAAGCAATTAATTATGTCAGTAACCAAAAGTTTTGGGGCAAATATTTTACAAAGTTTTTTTTCCAGGTGCAACTAGCAGGAAAAAATAGAACAGAACATGGATATTAAAAATACATTTACATACAGTTGATTTTTAATAAGCATTTATAGATTATGTAGGCAATTTTTATACCTAATTTTAAACCTTTTTACTTTTTTTTTTAATATTACTCATATTTACACATCACAAAATATTTAAGACTTTTTATAAAGTAAATTAAGAAAGATAAACATTATCACATGAACATTTTTATATATGAACTGTTACACTTTGTGTGGATTTAGAAAATAATTTTTCCATATAAAATAGTCTGTACAAAAATTTGGGAAATATGAAAGGAGAGTTGTAGACATCAGATATTTTTATGAATAAATTTTTCTCTATAGTTTATATTAGTTTTTTTTATAAGGGATAGTTACTTGTTACTGATTTTTTCTTGGAAACTATTGTCGGGGTGAACGAAAAAATGATAATCAAAAATAACAGGCGATTTATCACAACATTTTTTTACATAATTTTTTTTTCTGTGGCATCTTTAATAGCAGAGTGGACGCAATATTTACTTTTATACACAAAAATGCTAAAACTTTAGGGTAAACAAATATTGTTAATTAATTAATTTCTTGAGGTTTTAATAATCGATAGGGTACTTCACAGTTTCAGTTTTAGAAAACTCAAACACAAAGGATATTTAATCAAATCTTTTTTACTTGACCAGCCTTCATTTTAAAAAATATGTTTCACTTTGTTAGTGGTTTTTTGCATATAAGTAAATTTTCGCCCACTCTAGATGTTTAACAGAAAATAGTATATGAGAAAAGGCGTGAAAAATCGTTTAGTAATTTTAATCAAATCCGTGATCAATTACTTTAATATCAAAAAAGTTTGCCCTTTTTAATATACTTAGTTTCATGCGCCTCCTAGTGATAAAGTCGCCAACTTAATACGTTTAGTGACTTTCGAAGCCATTTTCATTATACTAATTTTTATTTTAAAGCTGTACCATCCTTATGTTGCTGGACATTAAATGGCTAACAAAATACAATTTACGACCATACTTAATTAAACATTCTGTATTTTTACCATACACCACACATAAGGGATCCAAAAAATATTTTAATGTTATATAATCAACATAACAGAACCACCTAGAAAAACCTCTTTATAATGTAAGTTATATAACGTGGATGTTTCAGAATATGTGTTAGGCCCAACCAATGCAAAATACGTAACGAGGCCGTGTAAGTTTCGAAACCAAAACGTTGTATTTTTAACGTAACTACGATTTTGTTAAGTTGAAGGAAATATAACGAAACTATTAGGTTCAAGGCGCTGTTATTGTTTCAAGATGATTAACGTAACAAAGGAACAAGAAAACATAAATGTAATGTAATTAAGATGATTTTTTGCTTAGTGGGTTAGTTCTGGTCGGTCATGGTTATTTCTGGTTAGTTAAAGCGGCTTTTTATTTTCCCCAATTATTATATTTCAGACGTGATATATACTATATTAAAAATTATATTATTAAAATTTTGTTTATAACTTCTACGTAGGGATAAATAAATCTCCAGCTCCAAGTTTTTCCGGCGCCGAGTTGTCCTTGACCCTTCTTACACGCAAAGAATAAAGAATTTAAGTGGATGATACATTTATTTGCTGTTTTTTAATAGAGGTAGATGTTCTTTTTGGCATAGCTTGATTTAGCTTTTAAGATGGAAGTTAATTTATTTTTTGCATTATGATGAAGTCGACATAAATAGAGATTTATAAAAAATGAAATGGTATATGGACATTTTAAAACATGTATTTTGTGACTTTTCTCATACTTAAAAACAGTAAAATACCCATCCTGTGTATTTTGTCTCGTAAAATCTGAGAAGGTACTTCAGAAAATAACCTTATTTAAAACAAAATATATTTAACATAAAAATTTTCTTAGAGAAATTTATTGATTTAAGACGATCTTAGATATTTTTCTACTCCCCCCCTCTTAGTGAGATGTCGTGGTATTGGCGGGACTCCCGTCCCCTAATCTTACGTAAAATTTTTCAAAATGCTTATTTTTACTATAAATACGTAATCTGTGCTTAATTGCAATGGAATTTTTAAAAAAACCTAATTATTTTTATTTAAGACTAGTATTTAAAACTACTAATAACGTACTCTAGAATTACAGTAATAAAATATAATTGGGTAGGATTAGCTTATTGTATTAGTTTGTGTTAAATTAGCTATATTTTAGTGGAGAAACATGAATTTCTTATTTAACGCCTTCTTAAAAATGTTGTTTGTGTTAATAGATCTAAAAATATTTTTACTTAAAATTATAAATCATTTCCATAAAAAAATCTAAACTTTCTTGTCAAAACAGAAAATCCATGAGTTAAAATTTAAAATCACTAATAAATATCCATAATTCACATTAAACATTTGTGTTTTGGCATTTTAGGTATTTATTGTTACTGTTTTTTACTTTCTAATTTAAATCGCCATTTTTTTTAAAGACTTAAAATAAATATGCTGTTACTAACGAAAAAAAAAGACGCTTTTAAAAGCAAATCAATAAAAATAAGATATCCCATTAAAAAAAAGTAAAGTTTATACCGTATCTAAGTATAATTTTAAATTATACGGAAAAATACAGAAGATGGATATTTTTTATATAAAGAACGCCACAAACATAAACCTGTTCAGTCCTTGTTAGATGACTCTGTACATACGTGTTGCAATTGTAAATGTATATGTGCACTTACCGGTTCATTAAATATTTCATCAAATCTCGTTTTAACATCTTTTCCTTTCTTTGATCTTATAAGTATAAAAATTTTGTTCAGATTCGGACAAGTTCTTAGTAGTTTCTCCATAGCAAGTTTTCCCAAAAATCCCGTCGCGCCTGTTATAAAAATGGAGGAATCTCTATAAAATTCTTTTATATCACTATCTTCTTCTGGCACGATCATGTCTGAGGCAGTTATGTCTTGTCCTTGTTGCTCGTAAATGTCCATCTTGTGTATCTGAGGAGCCTGAAATAATAAATTGAATATTAATAAATATTATTTTTTTAATGCCAAAAGCTATTTCATTATACAGCACGTCCCTTAGACTCTGGGGGTACTTAGATATAGATTAGAGTTAGAATGAAGTGGAATAATCTATAAGAATATAAGCTCCATCACGCTGGAACCCGCTTTAAAAAATATCTATTTTGTTTTATTTTATTTCAAACTACAAACGATGCTAATGATTGTAGTAAACTCAATTTTTTGTAGTTAAAAAATTATAAATACATTTCTGAGCAGTACTTATTAATAATATAGTTGCTACTAATGAGATTTATGCTTAATCGTTTTGTAGTTTTTTGTAGTAACAAAAAAAAATTACTTGATGCGAGTACACAAAATATCGCATATTACGAAAAATAATGGAGGTACAAAAAAGTGCGACATGTACTCAAAAACTACAAATGATGCTAGTGAATGTAGTAGACTCATTTTTTTTTGTAGTTTTAATAATTAAACCGAAAAAATTATACATACATTTCTGAGCAGTAATTATTGCAAATAATGTAGTTGCTACTAGTTAGATGTATGCTCAATCGTTTGTAGTTTTTTGTAGTAACAATTTTTTTTTTTACTTGATGCGAGTACACAAAATATCGCATATTACGAAAAACAATGGAGGCACAAAAAAGTGCGACATGTACTCAAAAACTACAAACGATGCTAATAAATGTAGTAAACCCATTTTTTTATATAGTTTTAATAATTAGACCGAAAAAATTATAAATATATTTCTGAGCAGTAATTATTGCAAATAATGTAATTGCTACTAGTGAGATTAATGCTTAATTTTTTGTAGTTTTGTGTAGTAACAATTTTTTTTTTAACTTGATGCGTGTACACAAAATATCGCATAATACGAAAAACAATGGAGGCACAAAAAGTGCGACATGTACTCAAAAACTACAAACAATGCTAATGAATGTAGTAAACTCAATTTTTTTAGTTTTAATAATTAGACCGAAAACATTATAAATATATTTCTGAGCAGTAATTATTGCAAATAATGTAATTGCTACTAGTGAGATTAATGCTTAATTTTTTGTAGTTTTGTGTAGTAACAATTTTTTTTTAAACTTGATGTGTGTACACAAAATATCGCATATTACAAAAAACAATGGAGGCACAAAAAAGTGCGACATGTACTCAAAAACTACAAACGATGCTAATGAATGTAGTAAACTCAATTTTTTTGTAGTGTTAATAATTAGACCGAAAAAAATATAAATACATTTCTGAGCAGTAATTATTGCAAATAATGTAATTGCTACTGGTGATTTATTAATGGTTTTTTCAAATCGTTTGTAGTTTTTTGAAAAGTGGAAATTATTTTTTCTAACATGTACTACAAATTGGCTTACTACATTCATCACATCTTTTATTTTACATACCCTTTTTCATTATTTTTCGATAATATGGCTACAATATTTTTTTGATACTACAAAAAACTACAAACGATTGAGCATACATCTAACTAGTAGCAACTACATTGTTGAAAGTAATTACTCTCAGAAATGTATTTATAATTTTTTGGTCTAATAATTAAAACTACAAAAAAATGGGTTTACTACATTCATTAGCATCGTTTGTAGTTTTTGAGTACATGTCGCACTTTTTTGTACCTCCATTATTTTTTGTAATATGCAATATTTTGTGTACTCGCATCAAGTAAAAAAAATATTTTTGATACCACAAAAAACTACAAACGATTGAGCATACATCTCTCTAGTAGCAACTATATTATTTGCAATAATTACTGCTCAGAAATATATTTATAATTTTTTCGGTCTAATAATTTAAACTACAAAAAAAATGAGTTTACTACATTCATTAGCATCGTTTGTAGTTTTTGAGTACGTGTCGCACTTTTTTTACCTCCATTATTTTTTGTAATATGTAATATTTTGTGTACTCGCATCAAGTAAAAAAAATATTTTTGATACTACAAAAAACTACAAACGATTGAGAATACATTCTCTAATAAACTACATTATTTGCAAAAATACTGCTCAGAAATGATTTATAGTTTTTTCCGTCTAATTGTTAAAACTACAAAAAATTGAGTTTAATACATTCATTACTATCGTTTGTAGTTTTTAAGTATGTGTCGCACTTTTTTGTACCTCCATTGTTTTTCGTAATATGCAATATTCTGTGTACTCGCATCAAGTAAAAAAAAATTGTTACTACAAAAAACTACAAACGATTAAGCATTTAACTCACTAGTAGCAATTACATTATTTACAATAATTACTGCTCAGAAATGTATTTATAATTTTTTTGGTCTAATTATTAAAACTACAAAAAAATTAAGTTTACTACAGTCATTAGCATCGTTTGTAGTTTAAAATAAAAAAAAGATATTTTTAAAGCGGCTTCCAGCGTGATAGAGCTGAGAATATAGACCACCTTATAAGATCAATGCCCAGACGTGTCAAAGGGTGTATAAGGAATAGAGGGTCTAGGGTATCCAATACATCATTAAACCTAATTTTGTTATTAATAATTAGATTTGGATGAATAATTAATTATTTATTAACTATTGCCTTCTCTATACATAAGCATATTTCTTTGTCAGTTAGTAAACGCAACAATTTCGGACTTTTTTGACCTTCACTTCGCTTTGATAGAGGTGCAATTTTTTTTTCAGTATGTATTTAAATAAAAGCATTTGACAAAAATTAATATTAGTCCAGGAAAGGAACCATTTTGCCTCTCAGTTTTTTCAAAATGCATAAAATGACTCGAAATTTTGAGAGTAGGTAGGGAATAGTCCAAGGATTAAAATCTATATCCTGCCGAAGGGCGCCTTTACCTTCGGGGTGGTTGCCAAACCATCTTGGGGGTGAAAATTTTTTCATATATTTTTTAACCACAGAAATCGATAGAAAAATGATTTCTAAGCAAAAAATGTTGCCTGCATTTTTTTTGTAAAATGCATACTTTTCGATTTATTCGCGATCAAAAGTCGGCGTTTTTCGTCGATAATCAACGTTTTAAATCGGTTTTTTGCAAATAACTCGATAAGTATGTATTTTATCAAAAAAAAACCGTAAATAACAATATTGTAACTTTAACAAAAAGAAATAAAATTTCTGTTTTGTAATTGGGGGACTAATAAAAACCAAGTTGTGGTTTGTTAAAGGTTAGCTGTTATTTATCAAACACAAAATTTCAGAGTTTCAAAGGCAAATAACTCAAAATCTACGTATTTTTCGAAAAAAAAAATTAATAATTACCTATATATGCATTTTTTTTGTAAAATGCATACTTTTCGAGTTGTTCGCGATCAAAAGTCGGCGTTTTTCGTCGATATGATCAACGTTTTTAATTGGTTTTTTGCAAATAACTCGATAAGTATGCATTTTATTAAAAAAACCGTAAATAACAAAATTGTAACTTTAACAAAAACAAATATAATAATTTTTTGTAATAAGGGGACCAATACAAACCAAGTTGTGGTTTGTTTAAGGTAAGCTGTTATTTATCAAACACAAAATTTTGAGTTTCAAAGGCAAATAACGCAAAATCTACGTATTTTTCGAAAAAAAAACTAATAACTACTTTTTCAAAAGCATATGCAAAGACCTTTTTTTAAAAAAATACGTATCCTAAAAGTTAAGTGAGTTATGATTAAAATAAGGTTAGAACAAAATTTTTTGGGTGCAAAAATCCTCGAAAAAGCCCCATACCACCCTAACTAAAATCTGTCGCATCCCTCTTTAAATTTCCTTTATCTAGATATCATAAATAGATTCTAAAATTTAAACCAATTTAAATTGCTTAGTTTAAAAAATGGAGCTGCAAGTGAAAATGAAGGTTCAGAATGTTAATAAAAAATTATCTTTTTGTGAAAATAACTGGAAAACTAAGGGAGACACGTAAGAATTACTTAGGAATCAAATTTTAACTTTTTAAATTACAAACATTTTTGCTTTTTTTACTGTATGACGGAAATTAGGTGATATATAAACGTTTAAAACGCGTGTGTATAGACGAGCACTACATTGTTTTAGCTCTTTAAACTCGCCCCTTTAAAGAAGTAAGGGTCTTAAACAGTTTTAATATATAAGACCTTATAGCTCTTGAAAAAACCAACAAAATGTTTTTTTTTAATTCTTTATCACAAAAACTGAAGGAGTTGTGCTTAAAAAACCAAACCAGTTCGATGCATTTAAAAAAATTCGCGGTTTTGTACTATTTTTTGCATTGTAATATTGTAAGGGGTGGATTTTTGAGGATTAAAAAATTACAAAATTAATTTAGTAATACTTTTGATCGGTCACATTTTTTAATTGTTACGACTCTCTGACAATATATTAATTTTTCTAGGGTAAACAATTTTTTTTCATTAAATCATAATAAGGGTTCATTTTTAAGGTTTAAAATATATTAAATAGTGTTTTAAAGAAAAAAAACTTATTTTTAAACTTATATAAGCCTAATTTTATGTGACGTGACATAGTTGATTTTTAAGAATTGAAATTTTTCAAATAATGATTCAAAGAAACAAAATACTACTTTTTCAATTTATTTGAGTAAAATTTTACTTAACCTAAGCTTTAATGTATAGTTTTATGGGTTTCAGCAATAAAGGGTAGTTTTCAACCCTTAAAAGTAAAGAGCGCCCATCGGCATAATAAAGATTTTAAAGAGAAGGGTTTAGCTAAATGCCAAAACTTTATGCAAATCTATGCATTTTAAAAAATTGCCAGGTTTTGCACTTTTTTCAGCTTCGTTTTCTGGACTATATTTATGTTTGAAAATTAAACACATATAAATTATTTACGGTTTTTTAGTTTCTTAAAAAAGTACAGCTTATTAAATTGTTAAAATCGTATTAAACTAAAAACATTATTTCATTACTGTTGATAGTGTAGCAATTAATATTAATTATATTTAATATCTCTATTTTAAAAAGCGTTCAACTTTTTGTTCAAGTTTTTATGGTAAATGATACGTCGAAAATTACACGTGTCAAAATTATTAATGAATTGCAAGTATTAGTTATGTGGAATTTGACCATTGCAGCTTTAATAAACAAAATATTTAAGGGGGAGATACCTGTAAACGCTTAAATTCTGCTTGATTTCTATGATTTTTTTCAAATAAAAGAGTCATTATATATTTTTGAAAATTGGCATCTGGTTTATTTAAACATAAAAATTATAATATATTTTTTAATTTTTTAATTATTTAAAATGGCGGATTAATAACTAAATTCTTCTAGGAAGGTCGCAGGAATACATCTCAATCAGCGAGCATTGTAGTATCGGATCTAGTGATTTGAAAACAAAAACCAAAATAAAATTTATTGATGTCATAATTTTGGGCCGAATTTTTTTATTGTTTTTGTTTCGATAATTTTTTATTTTCGGAAATCTGTAGGTTCACAATAGAAAATAATACATTAACTTTTTGGAAAATTTCAAAGAGATCGATCAATAACCCTATGAGTTATCGTGTACCCTAATATGGTTTTGGGAAAAACACGTTTAAGGTTTGAATACATACACAAATATATACAGAGTTTAAAACCATTTTAGAAAGACTTAAAATTACGTTCGAAAAATTTAGTGTCGTATTCTTAAAGAATTATACTAATATTTTATGACTTTGTTTTTCAAGGCCTTCCTTTCCGAAATACTGGGTGTTAAAGGACAAAGATTCCAAAAACTAACCTTTAACTTTTTTTGGTGTTTTAAAGTGTACAGATATATTTTCATGTAAAATTTAATGTATTTGATTCAATTTATTTTTAAACATATCATTTCAACTGGTAAGTATTTCCAGCCGTCTCGGCTGAATACCGTTAAAATTAATTTTATTATAAAAAAACACAAAGATATTTCTATTGAGAAAATTAATAACATAAAAAATCTATGGGTGCAGACACTATAAGAAAAAGTTATTTCATTTACGTAACATGGAATTACCATTAGCAAACAAACCGATAAATAAAAAAGGCAAATTACGTATAACTTTTCTTATTATTCAAAACAATAACAGGTACCAGACTTTGTATCTTACGTATAAATAAGGTATCAAACAATTAAAATATCCAAGGATAGTAATTACTTTTGTACTTCATACGTTTTCCTTATATAAAAAAATTAAAAAAAACTGAATAATTACAAAAGTTATTCATAAAACCATTAAGTTAAAAACTGGTAAATAAATAAATAGTTAGTTCAACACAGACACGAGGAAATAAACTTTATGGATGTCTCGTGAATAAATTAATATATTATGAAAACATCTAAACAAAAAATCTTAAGCTAGTAAGTACATTATTGATAAAGATGATTTTATAATTAAAATATTGTTTTATTAAAGCTGGGCAAATTGACTGCTTATTCACTGGCGTGCCGGGAGGGGGGGCATAAATAGCGCGCTCACAGATTTTTTTTATACAGGGTGTTAATGGTATGTCATAATTTGAAGGAGGCATTCCTGGATCGATTTAATGTCGAAAAGTTCATATAAACGTGAGCCCTAAAATGCTTAATTATTAAGATACAGGGTGCTAAAGTTTTATTTTATTTTCACTTTTTAATACATTTTTCAAAGACGGTTTGAGATATTGAACTGAATTTTGGCACAGGATATTATGGCATAAAAACATACTTTTCAGATGTTCATTTAATTTTTTTTTGCAACCAGTGGCGTAGCTATGACGAATTTTCAAAACAATTTTACAAAAAAAATACTACGCCATTGACTTGGGAAAAAAATTATGATTTTATAATAATTATCAATCAATTATAAACAAAAAATCCCTCTTTCATTTTTGCCGTAAAACTTACCGTTTGGGAGAAATCGTTAATTAAAAAAATGTCTTATGTACCCAAATTGCATCTTGAAAAATTATTATTGAAATAAATCAAGTTAGCTTTGCTCGTTGCCAGCGATTGTTGTTTTGTTGTTGTAAACATTATGACACTGACGTTAATTATCATTCTTGATTGTGTTAAACTTTTATTTTCAATTTTAAATACATTTTTCAAATATCTATTTTCAAGCTATTTTCTTACAAACTAGTGAACAAAAAGCAATAACAATTAAATACAATACATACATAATTAACAAAAATGTTGAAATGATCACCTCTCGCCTCTATGCAGGCTTCTGCTCTTCTTCTCATTGAATTACGAACCCTTTCAAAAATTCCATGCGTGTTTCAGATAGTTCACATCCGTCAATAATTCTATTTCTGAGTTCTTCTAATGTCACAATTGTGGCGTATGATAAACCAATGTTTTTAGGTGTCCCCACAAATAAAAATCTAGGCTGTTCAGGTCAGGCGATCTAGGTGGCCAAAATTGTGGTCCTCCACGGCCTATCCAATGATTTTGGTAGGCTCTATTTAAATGCTCACGAGCCAATATGCTAAAGTGGGCGGGAGCGCCATCATGCATAAACCAAAGTTGTTGCCCGTAACTGAAGAGGAACATTTTCAGAAGCAAGGCAAATCATTTTGCAGAAAATTACAATAATCCTGTCCGTTAAGGCGTCCTGGTAAAAAAAATGGTCCAATTAAATGGTCGGATACGATACCGATCCAAACGTTCAGTGAAAATTGTTCCTGAAAATGTGTCTCTGTAATCGCATGAGGGTTTTCCTGGGCCCAGTAATGATTGTTATGGAAATTGGTTATTGCATTTCTTGAAAAATTTGCTTCGTCCGTAAACAATATTTTGGCATCAAAATGAGGATTTTCTGTTACTTTTTTTCTCTAGGAAGCAATGCCTGAACCCTTTGTATGTGAAAAGGATATAACAAAGAATCTCTTAAAATCTCCCATACCGTCTTGTAGCAGATGTTTAATGCCATACCTATTTTTCGCGTACTTGTGGTTGGATCCTCTTCGACTGCATGCAGGACAGCCTCCTCCACTGCCGGTGTTCTAACTGTACGAGGCCTTCCCTCGGAAATATTAGCTTTAAAACTGCCAGATTCAGTCAGACGACGATGAATGTTTATAAATGTTCGTCTATCTGGGGCGCGATTCTAGGATACCTTTCTTGATACAAACGCCGCGCCTCCACAGCATTACCATTAGCTAGACCATAAGTACGTTTGTGTCATTTCAAATTAGAATAATGCTGCCAAAAATTCAGTTCAATATCTCAAACCGTCTTTGAAAAATCTATTAAAAAAGTGAAAATAAAATAAAACTTTAACACCCTGTATCACAATAACTAAGCATTTTAGGGCCCACGTTTATATAAACTTTTCGACTTAAAATCGATCCAGGAATGCCTCCTTCAAATTATGACATACCATTAAGTAACACCCTGTATATTGGGACAGTCCACGTGGTTGTCTTAAATGTTGCAAGACGTGGTTTATAAACCAAACCACTTAAACATTTACCAATACAATATATTATTATAAGGAAAAACTATCTTTATTTTTAAACTTAGAAAAAAATATTTTAAAAACTTTTTCAGAATAAAAAGTTATTTTTATAATTTAAAAGCGAAACCTCCTATTTAAAAATTTAAAATAAAAGTTTCCCTTAGTGATTAGATCGAACAAAACGTCCTGTTTGTTTTTGAAAAAAATCAAATTTTCAAATTAATTTAGCATTTAAATTTAACTAGATTACTTGATGAAACAAACATATATTCTTTTTTGGATCAGTTAGGCAAAAATTCAGCCGTCGCCTTCCGAAATTAATATGTAAAGTGTATTTATTTATATTTAAACCAAGAGAAAATCAGTCATAAATCTCCCAATTAGGACGGTAGCAAAAAAAACCCATAAAATATTCTAAGTAAACAATTCGTACTGGCCGGGCTTTTCTGAGAATTTTTAATTTTCGAACGTACCTTCGGCGATTTTGAAAGTTTAGTTGTGGAAATAATGAGGCGTGTCAGCTACTAAAAATTTTATGACTGGTTTTTTCTTGGTTTAAATAAAAATAAATATACTTTATTTTTTGTTTCTATTTACAATATTAAAAAATAAAATTAAATTTGTTAAGAAAAATTATGGCGCTTAGAACAGGCTCAATAAAAGTTTAAAAATATATTTTAGGATCAATCTGTACACAAAACGAAAACATCGTAAACATGTCATTATTTTCCAGGTAAGCAATGGTTAACTGTTTTCATTTTGTGTTTAGATTAATTAAAATAGGTTTTTAAACTTTTATAAATAAATATTTTAATAGAAAAACATCAAAATACAAAAGCAAATACATTTTTGATAAGACACAAACGATGTGGAACATTCATCTAAAAGCAGTTTCGAATTTTTGCCTAAAATCACTAAATAAATTAAAAGGCTTTAAGAATACTAAAATTTTAATATTTTTCCAAAAACAAATATTAATAAAGATTTTTTTACAACAGAAAACAACAAGGTTTCCAAATAAAATTTTCATCAAGTTTAAAAGTAAAGGTAGTTTTCTCTTATGGAATATTTGTTTATTTGCATCTACCTCCTATATGCTAGAGTTTATTCAAACTTTGATCATTGTTTTGTGAGGTTAGGGATATGCAGAAATTAAAAAAAAAAACATTTTTAAGAATTAAAAATAAAAAAAAATCCCATATGGAAACGAACCATTTTGCCTAGCAATTTTGCAAAATGCACTAAAATGACTTAAAACAGCAGATAGGATCAAAATCTATATCATGCCTTTACCTTGGGGGTGGTTGACAATCCATCTCGAGAATGAAAATTTTTTATATTTTGACCACAGAAATTGATAGAAAAATGATTTCTAAGCAACCAATGTTTTATGCATTTTTTTTTTGTAAAATGCATACTTTTTGAGTTATTCGCGATTAAAAGTCGGAGTTTTTCGTCGATAAAATCAACGTTTTTAATCGATTTTTTGCAAATAACTCGATAAGTATGAATCTTATTAAAAAACTGTAAATAACAAAATTGTAACTTTTGAAAAAACAAATAATTTTTGTAATTGCTGTGGGACCAATACAAACCAAATTGTGTTTGTTAAGGGTTAGCTGTTATTCATCAAACACAAAATTTCAGAGTTTCAAAGGCAAATAATGCAAATCTATGTATTTTTCAAGAAACACTAATAATAACTTTATTGAAGCATTTGCAAAGAGATCTTTCTTTAAAAAAAAGATATGTATCATAAAAGTTAAGTGAGTTATAATTAAAATTATATTAGACCAAATTTTTTTGAGTGCAAAAATATTCGAAAACAACCCCCTAATTATCACCCTAATTAAAATGAGTCGTAGCCCTTTTTCAATTGTCTTTATCTATATATCATAAATACATTCCAAAATTTAAACCAATTTAAATTGCTCAGTTTTGAAAAAAATGGAGTGCAAGTGAAAATCGAAATTAGAATTTTAATAAAAAATTACCTTTTCTCGAAAACTAAGGGACATACGTAAAAATTACTAAAGTATTAAATTGTAGCTTTTTGAATTGCAAATATTTTGTTTTTTTTTTAATTGACTGTATGACGAAAATTAGGTGAGATATTAACGTTTAAATCGTGTGTGTATAGACGAGCACTATTTTGTTTCAGCCGTTTAAACTCACCCCTTTAAAAAAGTTAAAGTTTTAAACAGTTTTAATTATAACTCTTGAAAAAACCAACACTACACATCACACATCACTAAAACTAAAGCAGTTATGCTTAAAAAAATAATTTTTTGGAGCAGTCTAAAAGCGATTCGATGCATTTTTAAAAAAAGATTGTAAGAAGTGATGGGTTTTTCAGGATTAAAAAATTTCAAAATTAATTTGGTAATACTTTAAAGCAGTCACATTTTTTAATTACAACTCTGTGACAAAATGTTAATTTTTCTAAGGTTAACAAATTTTTTTATTAAATTATAATAAGGGTTAAGTTTTAAGGGTTAAAATATATTAAATAATGTTTCAAAAATTAAATACTTATTTTTCAATTTATATGAGCCTCATTTTATGTGACTTAAGCTTTAATATGAAAGTTTTAAAGGTTTTGCAAAAATGGGTAGTTTTCACCCCTAAAAATTCACAAGCGACCTTTAGCATAAAAAAAAAATTTAAAGAGGAGGGTAAAGGGTTAAACTTAATCACAAATTTCGATGCAAAACACTGTTATAATATATTAATTTTTAAGGGTAAATAATTTTTTTAAATCATAATGAGGGTTGATTTTTTAGGGCTGAAATATTTAAAATAATGTTTCAAAGAAACAAAATACTACTTTTTTAACTTATTTGAGTAAAATTTTACTCAAATAAGTAATAAACAGTTACAATATGTTAAAAAAAATAATTACCATATTGTCTTTTTAATTAGTTGTTATCACAATCCGATTAAAAAATCACACCACACTTAACATCAAACAAAATAATTTTTTCTTAGTTGAACAAACAAACAAATTAGTAGTTTACAAAATACTAAAACTATAAAAAGGTTTAAAAACCCTTTTTAATAAGTGAAAAGGAATTTTGTAAATTTACCTAATTAAAATGCTATTACCAAGTAGGTTAGCAGTTATTAAAACAGGTAGTAAACGTTTCAAAAAACTTCCACAAGGTAATACGAGTGATTTTTTTATTATTTTATTGCGAATTTTAAGAATGACGACATTACAAAAAAATTTCCATATTCTATGTGAATGTAAAAAACATAGACTTCCTATTTGCATAAATAATATATTTTTTGCTTAAATCGTTCAAATCAAAACATTAACTTAATTATTATGAATAGTTTTGCAAGGTTTATACTTGATGTTTTTTTAAGCTCTTTCCTATAAAAAACTGGTTTTATTTTAATTGTCTGGTATTTAAAAGTTTGTGGTTGTTTCAAAACCGTACGGATTTAGTTTGGTAACTTTAAACAAATTTTTGCTAGGTAACTACATATATAAATTATTTGTAATTTATTAACACATTGACTTGTGGTAACTTGTTACGCATTTTCGTTTGTAACCTAGCTTAACCATGACGTCATTAATGACGTTGGGCATACTACACCACTATCTTTTACACGATTGTTTTGCATTCCCTCTCTTTGTTTATTTATAAATGTAGTGAAACAGACGGTGTATGTGGATTTACTTGTTTTTTTTTGTCTACTTCGGAAAAACTAATAATATAATTATGTATGTAAATGACATACCTGTATTTTTTGAAGCAAAAAAAGAGGTAATTCAGCTATTACAGCAAAATAAAATTAAGACAAATCGCCTAAGAAGCAAACAGTTTCATCGAAATGATTATGCACACTGAACTGCTTGAATGGGGGCTTTTATATGATCATGCACACTTTAAATGGGTTTTTGGCAAGTAAAAACTTCCTTGGTTTTTGACGACCAGTGAAATTTAAACAGATTTTAATATATTTTTAAGGACCTTAAAAATACCATTTTTTTATTGCACCCAAACTCTGAACCTACAGGATGAGCCGCTAGAGCTAGGTATAATTTGTGTCTTGCTAATTTAAAAAATAATGGTTTCCTAAGTATTAACCGTATTTGAATAGTATATAATACTAAAATTTTTCATATTTACTCTGTTTATCAACTTTTTTAACTTATAAAGTGCTATTAGGTAAAATAAAAATAGAAAACCAATTGTTTAGCGCCATATGAAAAATCATAATAGCTATCCTAAATAAGTAATCTGTAATATTACAAATATAACAAATTAAGCAAAAATAACTGTACACAAGTAGGGATTTTAAATAATCTTTTAACTGCTGGTTATACAGGGTACCACAAGTACAATACAGAAAAAATTAAATTACGCGTATTTTTGACTATTTTAAGAAATTGCTAACCAAAATAAGAGTTTATAACAAAACAAAATAGTTTTTAAAGAATAACATTATTTATTTTAGCATGGGAAGTAGCTTAGAAAGCAAAGATATGCCAGACGATAAACGGAAAACATTACTAAATGTTAATAATCAAATTCTCGACATAGTAAAACAGTCACTAAGGCAAGTGAATCAGTATATGAGGTTCTATATAATAGTATTTTAAAGATAAAAAAATGGTATTTTTT
>JAHBCN010012432.1:0-26727 GCA_019359885.1 Listronotus oregonensis
GTTTTATTTTCCTATCCTACAAATGTAGTAAAAATAAGTAGGTAAACCATTTTCCTGAATTACATGAAATATTGAATTAAAAGAAATTACGGCCTAATTTTCCCAGGCAATATTAGCTTTTATCAAAAAAAAAAAAAACAGATACCTGCAGATTTAAACGGCCGGATATTAGACTATTAGAGTCAATGACTTTAATAAAGGTTTGTTTTCTTTGTACACCGTTTTCATCAGCTCAATGAAGTTAAGCACAATCTGGCTTATAGCGAAAAACGTTGGGAAAACCAGTGGGTACTAAGCATATCGGTGTCCTTTTCTATAAAAAATAAAATTATTTTGTAAATACTGGGATTTCTGAATAAAACAAAAAACCTACTTTTTTATGTTTCTACAGTTTTAAGATATGTATTTATAATATCTTGAACAAACTCATTGTCTTTTTAAGCAATATTTTCTATTAAATATGATTTTTATTCTAATTATCTTTTAGATCCTTTGGATTGGAATGCTTTTAATAATACAACATCAAAGGGTTATGGTCTTTTAGTTATATTGTACCTGATCTACCTTTATTCGTTAACATATTATATTATAATAAAACCATATTTACTTCCTATAATAAATACCACGTTATGGAAACCAGGGAAAAAGATATTACACAAAATCAGGTAAGTTTGGGCAATAATTGGCTCAATTTTTTTTAGAAATAAAAAGGTTTGGATGTCTGTGTTGACCTAAATAACAATTTCACGTTATTTTCTGATCTATTTTTTTAATATCAATTATGGTATTGTTGTGATAAAAAAATGTTTACTTTCCACTTTACTGATTTACCATTATTTTTTATATACAAATTAATGGATTTATAAAAAGGTAAATTAGGAAACGACATTACCACAATTTTTAAACATGACTATTTAAACATAAAATCAGTCTTTCTATAGCAAAAGCAAATAGTATTACTATGAGTAAATAAAACTAAACATAGTTATAAAACTATGTTTTTGTTACTATTCTACAAAAAATTATTACATTAAAATAAAAACTAAATTAACAATTAATTGTACTTAAAAAAAAATCTTTTTTTAGTGTTAAGCCAACGTTGAATAATAAAACTGTTAAAAGTATAAAGCTTTGTCCACATTGATCATGTTGTTATACAGCTTACTTGAAACACCGATCTGAATAACCAAGGATCGCTGGTTTTAGTTTTCTTAAAATTTTAATATATTCTTAATTTTAAAAAACTTTATTTCTATAATTTTAAACTACAGATTCTGAAAACATAATATATATTTTTTAAAAGTATATTGACTTATATGGTGTCCTTAGATAACGACTAAGTCAGTATCTTGTTGTTATTTTATTATTATTATTATTATTTTATTTCTTTTTTAGATATGGATCTTTAATATTTTATACAGCATTATTAGTAGCACTTCTTGCATACTTATATGTAGATACCAAGGATGACAGAACCAGGTTAATACCTCTTTTGGGCCTGACAGTATTTCTTTTCGTTGGGTTTTTGATGTCAGCACACAAAAGACATGTAAGCACAAACTTGAATTATCGGTCCGTAATTTCTTAGACCCAAGGTTTTTTATTTTTGTGAAATATATTAATAAGACAATGTAGAGGCTTCCGTATAATCCTTGTGGAGAATGGGTTTTGGCTAGTTTTCTTGAAACTTTGAAAATTGACACCCCCAGATTTATTGGTCAATTGCCTTACTGAAATATGTAATACTGTAGTAAATCCTATAACCAACCACATAGTCACTAGACTTAAGCCTGCTATTTTACAAACATCAATTTACTTCCTTCCATACCCCCTAAATCTTTTCACCCACGACCTAAGCCTGCCATATAACGTTATCCTGTTTACGGGTTCCAAAACCCCTTGATCCTGAATTTCGTAATACAGCCACCTAAACAAACACAAACCAATACACTTTGACCCCAACACACAATCCCACACTCATCTCTCCCCACACTCTACCTCATACCAAAGCCTATCATTTAACTTTTTCTGCTTATTGGTTTAGTCATAAATTCCATCCCATGACTAGCTAAAGGTTCACTACCCAAAACCCTTTAAACTCAAGAGTTGAACCCCTTACCTCCCACCCCAGGCTGTACCAAAACTTGTCATGTGACTTTTTTATGCTAACGGGTTAATACACATAAAATTTATGATTAAACGGTTTTACAACTTTCACAACAACAGTAAAAAGTCACGTGACAGGCTTCGGTACAGCGTGGGTGGTGCGTTTAACTGTTGGGTATAATGGTTATTGGGTAGTGATTATTTATCTGGACGTAGATTGGAATTCATAATTATACCAATAAGCAGAGAAAAGTTTCATGTCAGGCTTTAGTATGGCGTAGTTTTGACAGGGGGTGTGTGTTCTATTATTGGGGTTAAGGGGTATTGAGTTGCGTTTGTTTAGGTTCTTCTTTTTCTTCTTTTTCCTTGGGAGCCATCTTGATTCACTACCGGAGGCAGCGCAGCCTCTTGGGCTTTTTGTGCCTAATCTCCCATTATCCTTTATACCAATCCTTCCCATTAGTCTCGTTTCTTTCACCAGTCTATGTAACCCCGAGACTGGTTGGTTGATATATTCCTGTGGGCTCATTTTCGGTTGCCCAAATAACGCCTGTCTTTTGTGATTCAATGCTTTACATTCGCACAGGATATGGTAGGCTGTTTCTTCCCCCTCGTCGCACATTCTTCAACTTGGGTCCCCAAGGTATGAGCCTATCTTGTGTAGGTGTCCTCTTAGGCTATCGTGCCCTGTTAGAAACCCTACCGTTATGCGATATCTTCTCCTACTTTGTGTGAGTAGTTCTTCCTTCGTTTTTTTGGATGGGCCCCTTATGAAGTTTTTTTCCATGTCTAATTCTACTGAGGTTTCCCCAGTATTCTTCGTGTTTGTTTTGGATCCATTCCTTGGTTTGCCCTCGTGCTGTGGTTTTGGTCACTCCAAGGGCAGGTTCTGGTCTGGTTTGTTTAGGTTGCTGGATTAGGGAATTTATGATCAAAGTGTTTAATAACCCGTCAATAGAAAAAAAATCACATGGCAGTTCTTGGTCGGTGGTGATTAGGGGATGTGGAAGGGTGAAAATGAATATTTGGGAGATCATAGGCTTAAGTCTAGTGACTGTGTGGATAGTTATAAGTTTGACTAGACTATAAGACATGTCGGTAAGTTAATTAATGCATTCTCCTGACCTTTCAGGGTGTTAAAGGTTATCGGGTGTCCTGCCAAGGGAGAATTTTGGTCAGCCTGTTAAAAACTATTAGATTTCAAAAAATATTAACGCAACCCATTTTTAATAAGGATTGTGAGGGGTTTTTTTCTTGTTTTATTCATACTTACTCTGAATCAAAAGAAATTACCTACATTTAGGTAGTATTTTCTGTAATATTTTTTTACCTATGAATATGCCTAAATGAATATTTTACTACTTTACTTAAATGAAAGTTACCAAAAGCAATAAAAAAAAACATTTTTAAATTTAAATACATTCGATCTTAATCTAATGTTAAGACGTTGCATTGCTTGTAAAGACAGCAAAACAACTAATAGATCAAACATTATCTTCAAAAAACAAGAGTTGTTGGATATACGAGGTGCAGACATGTTTTTACTAGAAACCCTTCAGAAAAATACATATTATAATAATAAAGATATGCTTCATTTTAAAAATGTTCGAAATATATGGTAAATAGACAAAATTTTAAAAAAGAATAATACGCTTTTTTTCCCACTTTAATATCTCCTTCTTGTATATGTAAAAAAATGTTCCAGATCTCTTTTAAAGAAAGCTTATTTTGATTCTTTTTTTATACATAAATCGAAGGGTTTTTAGTTAAAACATAGCTGCCACCTCGTACATTTAACCAAAACAGGCTTCAGGGCTTCGTCTTCATATCATTGGTGAAGTTTATTTTAAAATTGACCTGTTATACTATATAATGCGCCTATTTTTAGGTACCTTGGCATACTATTGCATGGGGTTTAATTCTTCAGTTCCTTTTTGGATTTTTAACAATAAGATGGGAGGTAGGACGAAATGTCTTGGCAACTTTTTCTGATCATGTGAATACCTTCCTCGACTATGGTATTGAAGCAGCTGCCTTTACTTATGGTGATTTATTGGTTAATACGGAAAACGTTTTTGCTTTTAGGGTAAGTCTTATATTATACATAAAAGCAAGTATAGTTTAACAACATATAGTTGTAACAAACTTCGTCAAACATCTTTCTATTTTGAAAGCCAGATTTTTATGTGGTAGAAAAATATTTTGATTTTAATTAATATTTTATTGGACACTATTCTTTAAGTTATTCTTTGGAAAATTCGTGCGAGCACAGAGTCAATTGACCTTTTTAAACTTGCAGATTACCTGAAAAAATTGCGAATAAACCCTCTTAAAATTACAAATCATATCAATGTTTCGGTGACAAGGTGGTCACCGCTATACGAAATTCTCATTGTTTTTTTTTTAACGTAATATCACAAATGACAGAGATATGTTTTGTGAAAAATAAATGGATTATTTTTAAAAATATAATTATTGTTCAGGTTATTTATTATATGGTTTCGTGAAACTACCTGAGCCTTTGGCAAAGGTAACCAGGTACAATTTAAATTAACCTACATTCAGGTGATATATTTATTTTAGTTTAATAATATAAAAACACTTTTTCTCAATTTAGTTTTAAGTTAGAATTCTTAAAATCTCAGCATTTCCAAAATTTTTGAAACAAAATTTAAATAATTTGTATTCAAGAGAAAAACTATTAAGACATTTACAGTGTTTCCGGATTTTGTTGTAATTAGAGAGTATCTAAGTTTATTAAAAGATTTTTCATGGTTTTTTTCATTTTTGATGTAGAGGGCAAAATCTCTTGGCACAGCTTTTTTTCTGAGGAGCTGACCAGTATAATTTCTCCTTTGGCAGTTTCCACAGAGCAACACGTTGTACCACTTTTATGTATCCTTTTAGAGTTCAAATTGAAAGGCCCTGTAAACAACTTTGTTGATATCTTTATACTTAGGGTGTCCAGATTATGAAAATCTGCTACCAGCATATGTTTTTTCTTCTTCTTCAAATCAACAAATATTTAAGTCGCGTGTGAGTAAACTTCCTCTTACCACCCTTGAGTTACCCACAACATGTTATTACGTTGGACTTAAGCCTTTGTGGACTGTCCCAAGGTAAAAAAAAATCATTGATGTATTGAACGGCCCATTTAGTCTTACGAAACAAAACGTAAAAAGGATTTTGTTTTTCCTCTTTAAAAAGTTCTAGGTGTGGCTTAATTTTTTACTTACCTATTCTATAATAGGTAACTGTAAAAAAATGCGAGTTAATGTTATTTATTTATTACTGTTATTGTTAATTTTACAATAAAATATGGTAAGGGTCAATCCCGGGATCTCCAGATTTTATTTTGAATCCCTTGATTTAAAAATAGAATTCCGATACTGAAAATTGAAATAGTAGAGAATATTATAAATTAATTTGTTTACTTTTAGGCACTCTCTGTTATATTCTTTATTGGATTTATGGTAAACCTCCTCTATTACTATGGACTTATGCAAAGATTTGTTAATATGCTGGGAGGCTGTTTACAATATGTTATGGGGACCACCATATGTGAAAGTGTAAATAGTGTAACAGTCGCATTTGTAGGCATGGTAAGTCATCGATTTTGAGTTGTGTTTAATGAAACTAGTAGTAAATTAACTTGTCAAGAGTTTATCCCTAATTTTGACTGTGCAGTTTCTTGAAAATTAAGTCAAATCGTCGATTTGATTTTTGCTTGTGATTTATTTGTTTAATTTTATCATGTTTTAAACCATGACATTATTAGGGCACTTTTTTTATGGCGGCCAGCCAGTCTGGTTAACTATTTAATTTTTTACAATTCTATTAAGCTTACTTTTTAATTAAATGTTTAACTAGTCTAGAACTCACGACGAGAAGGCCGCATCTCGAGTTTCAATCATCGCAAGCATTACTAGCCCTGAATAGACCACGCATTACTTCGGGACTTGTACTAGAATGTCACCAAGCCCTTACTAACAACTCTCTAAATAATGTGGTCATCCTAGCCTGGACCAAGAGACAGGACATATCTAAAGGTAATAATACCGCTGACTTGCTGGCCAGGGCGGCTGCGGGACTGAAACTAGTTGGTCCTGTCCCTGTCACTGAATTGACAACAACAGCGATTAAAGACATTATTAAAGAATGCTCCTATTGACTGTTTAAACAAAAATGAGATGATTCTACGAACTGCAACTTCGCAAAAATAATGCTGAGCTATCCAGACAAGTTAATAGCGAAAAAAAACCTTATGATGTCCAGAAGGAACCTCCGAACACTAACGGGTGTTCTAAATAGCCACTGCGGGCTACGAGGACACCTATTTAAAATGGGTCTAACGGACACAGAATCATGTAGAAGCTGTAAACAAGAAAATAAAACCGCGGAACACATTCTTTGTCATTGTCCCGCCCTCACATTTGAACGGAACTCCATGGTGGGCACGAACTGGCCATTACTGGCCGAAATTAGGGAGATTCCACATAAAGACGTCGTCACCAATTTTAAATCAATAGGTTGGACGACGCAGTAAATCTCTCGCCTACAAGAGGAAGTACAAAAGAGCTACTAAGGTCAGGTGCAGTGGTATATTACCACCCTCTGAACATTCAAATCAGATTATCCGCCCTTCCTTTTTTATAAGCATTAGTTTAGCACTATAATACTGACCTTTATTTTCAAAAGGTGGCAAATCTGCTGCAACATAAGTATCGAACTAATAACCTCTATTTTTAAATTCGGTTAAAAATGACGTCTGTGTTAAACCTTAATAAATAAATAACTGTTTTTTGTTTTAATATTAGACACTTTAAAATCTAATATGTTTTAGTCAGAAGGTCCTATGATGCTAAGGCCATATTTACCTCACCTGACAGATTCCGAATTACACTCCATGATGTTGGCCGGCTTTGCATCGGTATCAGGTATATTGCAATAACCAGTTAAATTTAGGCTGGGTTTAGTTCTCAACCGACGATCAGCGCTGATTTGGGTCGAATATATCTATATTATTAAAAATCCATGATCAACTATAGTGCAAAGCTGCGTACACCGTCGGGTATTTTAGTTGATAATACATTTTCACTGATATAGCTACGTTCGGCCAATTTGAGCTCTGGCCTTTGGTCGAGCACTAAACCCAGCTTACGTTTTTATTGATATAGCTACGTTCGACTGGTGTCAGCGCTGACCGTCGATCGAGAACTAAATCCGGCCTTAGTGACACGTATTTGAAAACACGTTTATTTTGCGTCATAGTACAGTAAACGAAGGTGTGAACCTAATGAGGTTGGGCCGTCATAATTTTGTTTTTAATTTGCAGGAATTAATGTATACAATAACCTCTAAAAATATCATATATAAAACAAATATCCGCAAGGGCCTGAAAATGGCCATCAAGAGCCCGGAAATCCGTTTTTTCAACTAATTTGGTCGATATCTCCCGAAATATGACACTTACGCAATTCGTGTTTAGACGAAAATAAAAAACAGTTCATTGACTGCAAAAATGATTCCTATCACCTTTGTCAAAAATTTGATAGTTTTTGCAATAATCGGCCAAAAAAGTGCCGAGTATTTTTTGCAGCTGCCCCGTTTCTCTAAAGGTGCTTTAAGCTACTTACACTTCCAAACGGACGGAATAATTTTTAAATAACTCTAAGTTAATATGAAAGAAGGAACGTTACAATAATATCTTGTTACTGTTTCCTTACTTTTTGTTTCTTTAGAATATTAAAAGATCCAGCCAAAGTTAGTTTTTGCTCGATATTTTGACCCTCCTAATCTGTTCATATTTTTTTTATAAAAAGTAATTTTACCGAATTCTTTTGGATTATGGAGCTTTGAAAGGTGTTGAATACATTCCGTAAAATTCAATAAATATATTTGTGTATTTTTATAAACAAGATGTCTTTCTTAGGGCGGTTTTTTTGAATTTCCGGAGTTTTCGAAAATGCTCGGGTCTATCGGGACTATAAAGATTCAAGGACCATAAACAATCTTTGTAAATAGAATTGTAGATTTTGAATACATAAATTTATTAATCAAGAAGATGTAAAAAGTGTAAAAAAAATGTGCCTTACTTTTTATTTTAGTTTTCACACAAAACGTCTTTAGAGAAAAACGGGGCAATATTTAAGTTTTTTCAGTTTCCTTTTTTAAAGCACAAGGTAAGTTTTTATTTTTGTTATTCCAAGTTCAATAAAGATCATTTATTTACTGTAGGAAAGACTAATTTTTGTTGCCTTTTATTTTTGTGCCAGAAATATGGAAGTTAAAATAAATTCTGGTAGGATGGAATGTTTTATTTATAACGAAGATCTGAGTGAAGACGCTGTGATGGTAACACGTAGATAAGCAACTTTAAAAGGTGTAAGCAAGATGAGAAAGGACAACCAATGCATAGGAAGTGTAGGCTAAAGTACTGCACAATGAATAATGGCAA
Source organism: Listronotus oregonensis (assembly GCA_019359885.1). NCBI lineage: Eukaryota > Metazoa > Arthropoda > Insecta > Coleoptera > Curculionidae > Listronotus > Listronotus oregonensis. The sequence continues at coordinate 8,564 of JAHBCN010012432.1, forward strand.
GCTGAATTATAATCATTTAAAGACTCGACAAAACGATTTGACCTTCTCCAAAGCCCGAAGAGAAAAAAAAAGAACAAGCCAACAAAGCCCAGCCTTTTATTTTTGTTTCAATTTTCTGTTCTGTGAACTACCAGCTAATATAAATGATATTAATAAAATGATAAATAAATAATCTTTATGTAACTTTGAATAACAAAAATAAACCCTTACCTTGTGCTCCAAATAAGAAAACTGGAAAAATTTAAATATTATCACGCTTTTCTCTAGAGACGTTTTCTCTGAAAACAAAAATAAAAAGTAAGGCATTTTTTTTCACTTTTACACTTTCTTCTTGATTAATAAAAGTATACATTTAAAATTTACAATCCTATTTACACAGATTGTTTGTAAATAAAAGAGCAGAAAGTATTGAAGCCAATGTGGGTGCACGCGCCGCGCCGTATGCAGACGGCTGTTCGATACTATACATGAATGGTACGCGCACGGACTAAAATGATAAATAACTTAATTATTTAGAGAAAGTTTAAAGGCAGAATTTTTTTGACGTGCACTTATTAAAGTACTTTATGTAAATATATATTGATAAAAAGGTCAGAATGTGATCTTTAATACAATTTTAAAGCTCAAAAAATTTGTATTAAAAAGTACGTTCGTAAGTTAAATAATTTATTAAAACACTGTTATAGTTTTGCTGCTATTAAGTACTATAACCAGAGTTGTTTTAGAATACTCGAACCCAGTGATCTATTCATAGATTATTTTATCGACCAAGAGCTTTACAGGGGGGCTATTACGATATATGCAAAAGAAATAGATATAGAAATAGAGTTAGTGATCGGGTACGTGTACTACAAACTCACACCAAGAACAGCCATCTGATAGTGAAAAATCCAATATTAAAATAAATAAAACATTTATTTGGATGCCTGCAACAAACGACCTGTAATAGACAGTATTGTAGACAAATCTATGTTGCCAAACGGGATCTACGACAATTCGACGCGAACAATTGGTCGCGCGACAATTCGACGCGGTCAACTACGACGCATTTAGAATTTGACGCAGACACAATTGATCGCAGAGACTCGGCGCGTTATTTAAAGAGTAGGCTTTTTCTAAATAATGCATTTAATGTAAAAAAAAGCAAATCATGGGTCTTTTCTAATACGTCTCTGCATTTTTACGTCTGATATATAATTGGGGAAAATAAAAAGCCGCTTTGCTTACCAGAACTAACCATGACCGAGTAGAACTTAGGGCTTTTGAATTTGTCTAAATTATTCCTACATAAAAGTTATTAATTTAATATTTTGTATAAATATTGTAATTGCACTAATCTTCTTTTATGTATCTTTATCTTTTCGTAATATCGTTTGTTTTTTGAAATGGAACTTTCTGTATATTATTTAGCCGTTGATAGATATTGCTGAATACTATACAGGCTGTTTCCAATCTTGGGGCACAAATTTTACATCCATATTTCTAAATATCTCAACGATATTTCTCATTGTCAGCGTCGAATTCTGCTGCGTCGAATTGCGATGCGACGGATTGTCGCATGCGACGAATTGTCTCATGCGACGAATTGTCGTACGTCGAATTGACCGCGTCGAATTGTCACGCGTCGAATTTTCCGCGACGTATTGACGTGACACCTGCCAAACCTATGCTCATGACTCTTTATCACGTGAAACTGGGGTGTTGGTCCGTATTTAAAAATTAGGATTTGTCTTTAAAAAAGGTAAATAACAGAAACTTAATATTAAGTAAATAAAAGTTTACACAAATAATTAGTATTTGAATTTACCGTTTTTTTTTTGTGTGAAAAATTATATTTGCTGGAATATAATCGGATCTTTGAACCTCGTTCCAAAAGAATATAGTGTGTGACAAAGACAATTTTTAAATTATTTAATAAAATAATATTTTTTTAGTTATATGTGAAACACTCTTTTTTAAATACATAATGTTTCAGAAAGAGCGTAATTTTTGACTGTGGGTTAACCTTTCTGACATAAAAAGAATGTACTTTACCGTTGTTAGGGTGATTTAAGCTTGCTAATTTCCCGAAAAATATTTTTACTACTAAATTTTACTGTGCTATGAACGTCTACGAATTTAATACTTAAAAAGTCACAATACAAACGCTATTTGTGTAAATAAGAGTATGTATCGTGAGTAAAATATTTGCTTCTTACATTCGATTCAGTTTACAGTAAACAAATTATGTTTTGCCCATGATTTATATAAACAACCAAACACATTTTTAAATCCAAGGATTTATCCCGTTGTTAACAAATAAAAAGTTTTTAATTTTCTTTGAAAAAATTATGTAGTAACATTAGTAAATATCTGAGCCTTAAACAATGCTTTGATTTGGTCTGTAGTAAAAAGTTAGGTGGCCAGTGCATTGTTGCCAGTGTAATAGACCTGGAGCCGAGAGGGTTTTTGGATGTATCATAGGCCCTACGCCAAGGCTTTGGGGGTTGATAGGCATCGTTATTTTCCACTGTGAATTCTTGGTATGGCATCTCTGGTAGCTTTTAGGAGGGGTGAATTTTTAAACGTGTAATTAATATCCATGCCCCTGGGTCATAGGCCCATTTTGATTCTTGTTTTATGTCGTCAAGGAGGTCGCTCAAAGTCCGCGAACTCAATGTGCCATACCAATATGGCGTCACTTAAGGTCCGCCATACTGACTGAAATGTGTAATTTTTCCACTGTGGACGTGGATCGTGGGCCTCACGCTGTTGTTTCGTGATCATTGTTAACAATAAACTGTAGAACAAAGATTTCAAAACGCCATAACTCTGGGGCATCGCCAAGTGACCGCCATAATTGGGCGTTCATTGCTAAGATGACATGTTTTCCCCAGTATGGCGCCACTTGGCGATGCCCCAGAGGTATGGCGTTTTAAATTCTTTGTTCTACAGTTCATTTTTAACAAAGATCACGAAACAACAGCGTGGGGACCATGGTCCATGTCTACAGTGAAAAAATTACACCTTTCGGTCAGTATTTCAGTGAAGCCATATTGGTATAGCATATTGAGTTCGCAGACTTTGGCGACCTTCTTGACGACATAAATCAATAATCAAAGTGGGGCCTATGATCCAAGGGCATGGATATTACTTACACATTTTAAAATTCACCTCTCCTAAAAGCTACACTTTAGGGATGCCATACCGGGAATTCAAAGTGGGGAATAACGTTGTCTAACAGCCCCCAAAGCCTCGGCCTGGGGCTTATGATACATGCAAAAACCCTCTCGGCTCCAGTTCTATAATGGAAACACAGTGGTACTAACTGGTTTGTATTTTTGTTAAACAAGAATTGACTGATCTTATATTATAATGTTAACAAAGCGGTCTTTATTCCTATATGTTTTCTATTTATGCTTACATGTAATCCAGTAACTGAAGTACCCAAAGCTGTAAATAAATCTAAAAATGTACAGTTTTCATTTGTGGCGTAATTCTTAGGTCTTTGCGGATGCTTTCGAGCGAGAAAAAGTTTATCACGACTCCCACGTAGGAACCCGCTGAAAATGGCCCCCCAAAGTCCCAAAAATGAGTTGCTCGCGAATATCTGCTAAAATATGCGAATTGGAGAGTTTTTGTTTAGAAAAAAATGAAGATCACATCGAGATCTATAAAAATGGTCTTTATTATTTTTTTCGCAACACCAATATTTTTCGCAAAAACGGCTCTTGAAAAATTCATAACATTCCACACTGGATAGATGTGGTAGTAGGCTAAAAAATGCAGATAGACAAAACAATTTTTTATCAAAACACAGGAAAGATGGTGAAGGAAATTTGCTGGGATTATTAGACACTTGCTAAGGTCTAATTATAAAAACGAAATGTTAATAACAAACCATTTTTTCAAAAAATATTAATAAATTAATGAGATGCTCTTAAAATATTGTAAAAAAAACTTTAACTGCTTATTTTAATATTCTAGAACAATCAGAATGGAACCAAACTCATATGCAATGATAGGTACGGGTTTTCCCATTCCGATGAACTTTAAATGATTAAAAAATGTACATTATTGCCCGAGTAATGGAACAATTTGTTCCCCCGCTTATAAGTGAATCCATGAAGATAGGGGCATTCTAGCGGTAGAGCGGCAGCTGAAATGGGGGGACCTTTGGGTCCTGTTATCTCGAAAAATATCGATTTTTTAAACAAATTATAGGGGCCATTTTTGTAGATTACAATGCGATTATAATTTTCTTTAAACAAAAATTTTCTCATTCGCATATTTTGGCAGATATTAGCGGGAAACCCATTTTCCAGCCCTTTCCCACCTGTTAATGTTGATAAACTTTTTTTCGTTTGGAAGCATCCCCGAAGGGAAAACTGTACAATTTATTTACGGCTTTGAACTATGAGGGGATAATCAAAAACTCGTTTGTGGATCTTACCAAAAAAACATTTTTTTTACATAGTTATTTTTTGCACGAACTATGTTGTGTGGGTTTTATGTCTCACGTTTTTAATAAAATTTTACTTTAAGAAACAAAAGTTTAAAAAGGAGAATTTTTTTGTTTTGCCGAAATTTATATAAAAAATACTTTTTTAGGTTCAACTTTTGCTGCGTATATTGGTTATGGTGCCAGACCTCAAGATCTAGTTACTGCTAGTATTATGTCAGCACCTTCAGCATTGTGCTTTAGCAAATTATTATATCCAGAAGTGGAAGAAGTTAAAATAAAGAAAAAAGATGTTCACCTGTTGGTGGAAAAGTAAGTCAACTAAAAATATTTTATTATTGGGATAGATCATTACAAATTCAATATTAAAATTTATTTAAAAGTGCGTATTAAAAAAAAAATACTAATCTTTATAGGGAATATTCCTCAGCAATGGATGCAGCAAGTAAAGGCGCCACCGATGCATTCCACTTGATTGCTGCAATCATATCCGGCGTTACAGCTATGTTAGCATTTGTTTATTTTATTAATGGTGTGCTGACATGGCTTGGTTTACTTGTAGGTACGTTTAGTAGCCTTATATTTTACCTGTTTAAATATAACACTCTCTAGAATAAAAAGGTATCAGACCCAGAAATGTAATGGTTTTTTATGTATTTTTGCACGGTTAACACGAATCTGAGGTCAGAATTAAGCCATCAGTTTTAAATGTATCCCAACCTCAAAAAACAGGTCTAAAACGTTAACAATACAGGAAAAAACACCGGCAAAAATAGGGAAAATTGGTTTTTTATTTTCCAAATGTACATTTATTAGAAAATGACCATAAAAAATAAAAATCCACCCTAAGAATTAATGTGTCAAGTAAAATAGTTATTTTCCTAAATTCAACAGATTTCAGATTTGCAAAATTTAAAACGACGGGTCCAACATGGCGGACCAGATTTCAAAACACATCCAATTTACGCCAGATTTAATACATTAAGATCATGATCACGAACTTGGGGTCGGATTTTCAAAACGACGAATCCAATATGGTGGACGACTTTTTTAAAAATCATTTCGTCATATTGACTTCGCTATTCTGAAGTTAGCAGATCTGACTTCAAATTCGTAATCAGCGACTCTCAAAACCCCTGTATACCAAACAACCCGCAAAATAATTGGAAAATGGGTCTTAGTCGATTTGGCTGAAATTAAGTATGTTATAGTTTTCGACTTCCTTACCAAGTATTCTTTTATTTTAAAGATATAACGGGGGAAGTATGTGATATTGGCTCTAGGCCAGGGTAAGTTTCACTAAGTTTTTAATTGATTGATTTGAAAACTGAAATATGTAGTGAATTCAACCAGTAAATACATATGCTTTTTTGACCGCTGAACCTGATTCTAATGATAAATTGAGCCTACAAGGTCACCATCGGTTTGTTCATATTCCAAGGTTAATTTCACATATGTATAAGTGTGTAATTCTTTACGCCTCAGCTCACACAAGTAGTTGCCGATTCTCTCTGTTATAGGTTAAATTTGAACAGACACCCAGTAGGTGCGAATTAAGGTTTGCTCTGTGTATTGACGATTGTTAAATGAGACACTACAAATTAAATATACAAAGTTTATTTACATTGCCTAAAAAAATATTTAAAGGAAATTTGGCAAAAATTTGCCTTAAATTAGCAAAAAATTTAGCTAACTGTTTTTTTCAAATCGATATATACTACAGAGTCTATATAACGAGAATTCATTTACGTTATGACAAATTGAGAATTAATCACTATAAAGTTAGACAACTTAACATTAAATTTATATGTCATTTACCATTTTTTAGGATACCCGGTATTAAATCTTGACTCACTATCTCATCAGCAAAATTAAGTATTACCTTTACTGTCTACTAATTTCCGGAAAAACTAACAATCACTAGTCACTGTCCGTTTAATTCACTGCTCGGCTTCTCTTACAAAACTTTCTCTTGAGGGCCAGTCCTGTCCCTTTCTTTTTTTACACTTTATTTTATTTTTAAACTTTACTAACATGTCAAATTAAATTCGACATAGAATTATTTAAACAACTTATAACTTTATTTGGTTACAGAAAAAAAGGCAGTAATTCACACTAGCATGGAAATGTTTTAATTCCCATCAAGGAATTTAATAGAACATTCCGGTAATTTTCCCGAAATGCAAGAACAAACTTTTAGGCCATATTTCACCAAGAAAAATCAAAGTCCCACTAAATTAAAAAATGTGTTTTCGCTTTGACCTCCGACAAGCCGACGTACCGCCTTAAGACTTTATTGGATGCATCCACCTGCATGCATTACTTGTTCACGAAAACATGTCGACATTCGCATTGCGTAGCTACGAGCGGTTTTCTTTAATATCTTAATTTTTCATTTAAAGCGAAATTTCCGAGAATAAAAAGTCGAGTTGTGAAGTTAATTAAAGCGCTGTTTTTCCTTTTATGTAGGCTATTGCTTAATTTCAGATTTTTAATATTTTCATAAAAATAAGAGAATAAGTTAACAAACTTTGGGCTATTAAAAAATAGCTCTCAAATTGCAAGAAGTATTTCTATAACAATAAGTATGAGTGACTGTGTGTATATGTTACTGTGTGATCGTGTGTGTGAGTGTATGTATGAATGAATATGATAGTATGATGTCTAAATTTTTTTATTATGCGTATGGTTACAGTGAGATTAAAAAAGTAAGATTATTTAAAATACACCAATCATGGAGAGGTATGCTAGAGTCTTTTTTATATTAAAATCTTAACACAAGTAGGTCATTGCCCTAAATTCTAAAGTATTTGTGCGTAATGTGTAAAAGTGAAATACCGAATTCGCAGAAGCTATGGGTGGTATACAAGCTCTTTCTTTAGTTTAATCTTGAAATAAACCTGACTTGGCCTTAAGGTAATCTTAGAAAATTAAGTTATTTGCAGATTTAGCTTCAGCGGCCGCAAAAACAATACATACCTATAACCTATATAAGCTGTACGGTTGAAATTCCATAAAGGCTTCTTTTGTTTAAACCTGAAATGAAAGTGACCTGACCTGAAAATGACCTTGTAGGGTTAAGTAATCTTCAAATTTCAATTCAGCCACATCAAAAATCTATAGCCCCACTGGTTTAAATGCAATTCAAGCTTTTTCTTTAGTTTTACCTTGAAATTACCTTGACTAAGGGACCTTTTAGGCTGAAGTTATCGCCAGAATCAGGTTCAGAAATTCCTAAAGCATATGTATTTACTGGCTAAATTCAATCAACTAGAAACTTAGTGAAACTTACCCTGGTCTAGAGCCAATATTACACACTTTCGCCCTCTAAATCCCTAAAACCATTCATATAATCACTTTGGGCCCATAAGATCATTTGAAACAGGAGTCAAAAACTGTAAAATTTTGCATTTTCAATCGAATCGACTAGGACCCATTCTGTTGATTTAAAGAAAATATTAATTTTTTTGATGTTAGAAAAAAGTCACGTAATAAAACAAATATTGGGGTGGATTATTAGTTGTCATTGTCTTTTTTGTGCATTTCAAAAATAAAAAACCATTTTTTTCTATGTTGGCTGGATTTTTTTGTACATTTTTGGTGTTTTGGACGTCTTTAATGAGGTTAGAAAAAATTATGACCCTAAATTCGTATCTTGAAGGCAAAAATACATCGAAAACCATATATCACATCTCTGGGTCCGGTATTTTTTTCTGGAGAGTGATGTAATTAAGATCATATTTTCAGGATATACGGATGAATCCAACATGTGGACTTTAGAACTCATAGCAGGAAAAATATTTATTCCCGTTGCATGGATTATGGGTGTAGATTGGGAGGAATGTGAAATGGTTGGACAACTCATTGGAATAAAAACAATGGTCAACGAGTTTATAGCTTTTGAGCGAATGAGTAAAATGAGTTTACAGGTATGTGATACAATTTACCCAAGTCACTGTTGTAATATAATTTTTTTAAAAGCTCATTCTTATCTAAAATATGTTGCAGGTATGTTTACAAGGAATTTTATTATTATTATTATTTGAATTTTCTTTACGACTAAAAGGTTTGGTTTTGTTATTTACGATCTGGAAGTGTTTTGTCTTTTTTAATAGGGTACGATTAATTGTAATAGAAATATTCCGATTTTTTTCTTAAATTAGTTTGTTTAGATCTAAACTAAAAACAACCGCATTTAAAATCATTTGGGATAATTATATATATATATATATATATATATATATATATATATATATATATATTAATAATATATATTAATAAAAAAAAAATTTTATATATATTATATATTTTTTTTTATATATATATATTTTTTAAAATTAAAATAAAAATATATATATATATATATATATATATATATATATATATATATATATATATATATATATATTTTTTTTTTTTTTTTTTTTTAAGTAGGGATTAGGAATGCATATCTGAGCACCCCCAGACTTTGATGATCTAGCGCTTTGGGTAGTGTGGGACTCAGCCCCCAGCCGACCCACAAAACCCCTTTCCCCCCACTGCACCAAAAGCATATTATTTTGGGGAAAACCCCTTGCCATAATTTCCCAGCATAATATGCGGCCTTTTTTTTTAAATTACTATTTCTTTCTAGGTTTATGGACTATGTACGTTACAATGATCATTTTGTTTTTTTTTTTTCCAGTATTTTATCCTCTGCTCTCTGCCTCTTTGGTTTCGATTATAGCCCTTACAGCTCTTTATGCATGATTCCACGTTTGCTCGCCCTTTGGACTCTCCATCATATTATGGGGGGGGAAAGGGGGTTTTCCTCGGGCCCCCTATTCTTCTTCTTCCCATCTAAGACAGTTGAACAGTGAAATGCCCCCATCATCTTCCTGACACAGTATCTGCAGTTGCTTGTGGTTGTTATTTTTCTATTGTATAGATACTTTTGGAAGCAGCCGTGGCCCGACGGTCCCTGCGTCAGAAAATAGCCCACTTCACCAAAGGGTTTTTTAAAACCCCCCTCTGAATGTTGGGTATTAGTTTTTTGTCCATCGCCCATAAGTTTTTTTTTCCCCCTTTTTTTGTTCCACCTATTGATGAGGTTCGATCTGGCTATTTCTTTAGTGACCCCGAGGTATTTTCTCTTCGCTCTTTTATTTGAAATTCGAGGGGTGCGAGCCCCTGCCCCCCTCCTTCAGTTGATATTGTTTTATAGCCACTGCATTTTAAAAATTGATATAGTTCTTTGTAACTGGGTTAGTTTCTGCGGAGTTTTTTTTTTTTCCACTACTGTCCCCCAAGGGGGGGGCCCACAGGATCTGGGGTGAAAAACCCCTTTTCCCTTTTCTTGATGATCTGGGGCCCCCAATCTTTGGCTAAGCCATGCTAGTGCTTTTGCAGTTTTCCCCAGCCTTTTCAATTGCCATTTTGATTTTTTTGGGAAAAAAAGTTAGTTTTGTGTCTAGCCACACTTCAAGGTATTTTATTGATTGGCTAAGATTAACCGTTGTACCTTGTATGTTAAAAGAAATTTGGGCCCCCATCTTTTTTTGGTGGTAAAAAACACAGCCTCTTTTTTTTTTGGCGCCAGCTTTTTGTTGTCTGCCATCAATCCAGTTTGTTATGCGCTGCAGCCCTGTATTTACGGTGTTTATTAAAAACGTCCTCAGTTTTGCTGTTACAACCATGGGGCCCCCCCTCCCCAAATCCGATAAAAAACGTTGTCCCCTTGGGCATGTCCATTTGAAGCAGGCCGTCGTACAATATGTTCCACAAGGGTTTTGGGGGAGAACGGGCCCCCTTTGGGGCCCCCTGTTGACTCTTACACTTTTGGTAGTTTTTCCGCTTCCAAATTTTTTCTCTCTCAAAAATACGACGATATAATACTGATAAGACTTTTGTCGATTTTTCTTTTTTTTTCTTCGAGGATAAGTTGCCACGTGCGCTGGAAAAAGGGTTTTTTACATCCAGTGTGATCATAGCACACAATCTCCGATGGGCATTTAGTAGGCTGCGGCATCTCTAGCAATATTTAAAAAAAGGTTTATGGCATCCACAGTTTGTCTTCCCCCCCCTAAAAAAATATTGGTTGTGCGATAAATTACCGGTACGTACCAGTTCCCTCTTCAGTCGTAACGGAGCAACTGCTCATATAGTTTGCCCTCCACATCAAGGAGACATATTGGCCTGAAGGACGCAGGTTTATCGAGGGGTTTTTTTTGCCTTTCGATAGTACGAGTCTTGCCTTCTTCCATTCGGGGGGGGAAAAAAAGCCTCACTAGCAAGCTTGTTGTACACTGCCAATACAAAGGTTTTTCCCCTTTTTAAATATTTTAATTATTTTTTGGGGGCACACACCCAGGGGCCCCCCAGATTTATTACTTTTTTTTTTTCTACTTGCAAGATGTAGTTCCTCAATAAATAAAATCCCCAAAAAACCCCCCATTGGTATCCCCCGAAATATCACCTCTTGGTGGGTCGGGAACAAATGCTTTGTTACTTCCCCTTTTTTTGGGTTTTCCCTGGAGGTTCGGTCTTGGAGGATATCCCAGTATGCTCTTCATTACAATTTGATAACCATCGCCCCATATTCCCCCCCCAAATTTATCACAGACAAGCTTCCAGCATTCCTTTTTTTTGGGGGTTTTTTATCCGGTTTTTTTGGATAGTTTTACTCACTTTTAAACCTCCCAAAAATTTTTGGGTTTATCGGTGGGGGATATTTTCTAGCACTTCGCGTGTAAACCTACTTTTTTTAGACTCTCCCGCGGAGTTCGGCTATTTCACTGTTCCACCAGTACATTGGTTTCTGTCTTGGGGGTGGGTTTTTCTTTGGCATCGTTGCGTTACATATTTTTTGGGGGGTGAGCGGGGAAAAATTTTTTTGCAGAAGGCTGTATATATATATATATATATATATATATATATATATATATATATATATATATATATATATATATATATATATATATATATAGGGTGTCCCAAAAATGGGACACAGAGCAAAACAGATTCCTTACGTCAAAATAATGCAATTTACGTAAACTTGCCTTACCCGAAAGTTAATAATAATAAGTTATTTGCAGATTTAGCTTCAGCGGCCCAAAACAATATATCCTAAACCTATATAAGCTGTACGGTTGAAATTCCATAAAGGCTTCTTTTGTTTAAACCTGAAATGACCGTGACCTGACCTGAAAATGACCTTGTAGGGTTAAGTGATCTTCAAATTTCAATTCAGCCACATCAAAAATCTATATCTATATAACCAAGATACACAAAATTTGGGATCTGGGGGTTTTCTGAGGCGAGAAATTTAAATTTGTCCACGCTTTTGATGTTGCTACTAGAGGGCGCGGGCTACGGCCTACCCCACTTGTTTTAAATGTCGTTACTTTTTTTACTCTTAGAATATTGACCCGTTTATTAAAAAATAAATTACTATAAATCCATCTGCATCAAAAATATATACTTTATTTAAGTCTCTAGAAGCAGCCGTTCTCGAGATAAACGCACTTTAAAGGATCTTGCAATTTTTTTATGGAAAATGAATTTTATCCAATTGTTTTCAAACTTTGCATAGTGATAGTTCTTAACACTCTGATCAAAGGTCTTTCAGGGCACAAAACCCGGAAACGCCTCCAACCCCCCCAAAATCACCCTTAAAAGTCCCCAAATCCCCACTGACCTTTTTGTGCAAATTTTTAAGTTAATCAGACTTCTTAAAATTGGTGAAAATTAAGTTGAAAAATTCCGTTACGTAGATAGATACATATCGGTGAAGCTAATATAAGCGTGTGTTCAAGATACAATTTAGGTTAAGATGTGCATTAAAATTTTTAAATTGAAATTTATCTCAAAAGATTAAATCTATCGTTTTATGGTAAAAATACCTTTTTTACCTAAAGTTGATTATTCTTTCTGACTGTTAACTTAAATTTACGAAAAAAAAGTTTTTATGACAAAACATCCTCCTCCCCTACTTTTAACAACTTACCCTTTGTCAGACGTATATAAATTATTTTTTTTGTGTTACCAGATTAATATTGTTTTAATCATGGTGTTTTCTTTAATAAATGTTCAAAAATACTGTCATTAACTCCTTTCTTCTGCATCGCCTACGAAGAGCTCCCGTTCCTCCACTGATTTTTCCATATATTTTTTTAATAACAGCAAGAATAAAAACAAATAAGAATCGAATATAAACGAGTTTATTTTAATGTTATTTCCAATGACTCACCATGTATAATTTATTTTTTATTTATAGCCAAGAAGTAAAGTAATTGCAACCTATGCAATCTGCGGCTTTTCAAATCCAGGTTCAATAGGCATCCTGATATCCACTATGGCTGCTTTAGTCCCTGAGAAAAAAGAAAATGTTACCAGATTAGTTTTTAGAGCTTTTGTTGGTGGAGCTTTGGTTTGTTTTATGACGGCTTGTATCGCCGGAACTCTCATGCCTGATAGTGCGCTAGATGGATTTACAAACGTTACGGATTCTACTACGGTTAGCAGTCTAAAATATAATGTTACAAGTAACATCCTAGAATAAGTCATTGTACCTTCTATTTTAAGAAGAAGGCAATTGGGTATTATATAGAATGAGAAATTATAAATTATTTGATTTGTAGGTAAAGCAGGCCTTAGTAATTTAAAAGGACATTTTTAAATAACTTAAGTGTGAATTGAGAGTGTGTAAAATTAAAACCTGCTAAGAGCAAGTTTTACAATGTCTTGTCAATGTTTCTTGAAAACCAGAGTTTTGTTATTAAATGACATCGGAAATATAAGATAGTTAAGAAAAAAATTTGTAATTTATTTTATTATATACTTTTCAAAAATTTTGTTTTCACCTTGCACATGCGCTTGCTAACTTTTTCGTTCCCATAACACCAAAACAAATTTTTATTAACCGTGAATTTGGCCGCCTGGGTTAACGCAATTATATTTTATCTTTAAAGGTCAAAGATTAAACCCCGCAAAAATCATACAACTTTTTATTTTATTTTCGTTTTTTTTATAACTTATTGCTCAAAAAAACTTAAAATAGTGATTAACACAGATAATTACATCCAACATTTGAGGAAAACCTTAGCGATGACGAAACACGTCTTCAATAATAGCTTACAAATACTATTAATTATACTCTGCATATTTTTTAAAGCAATGGTTAGATCATGATTTAACCTACACATTGACACGATATTGTTAAAGTGGCTCTTACCTTTTTTTTTGTAAACCTGGTACCAAATATGTTATTCTTATTTTTTTTTAGAAATTCCGTAAGTCCACATTATTATTGGTAAACCTGACCTAAATACACTCATCGACAAAAATATCAAATTATCTTGAAATTTGCCATAAATGGCAATGGTTATTGTCTGTACCAAAAATATTTATATTGATCATCAAACGAGGTGAGTAAAATGTTAGGTGTTAAAAAAAATCTTACAGTTGTGTATCAGTATCATTACAACATTTGTTGGGTTACTGATAAACCCCACAGAGTGTTACACATTTTTAAACCAATAACAGTCATTAAATTACTATTGCATTCCTTTTCTTAAAAACTTTCCACAATCTGTGAGGTTTATCCATAACACAACAAATGTGTTAATAATACAAAACTGTAAGATTTTTAGATGGTAATATAAATAGTTTTGGTACAGACAATTAGCATTGCGTCTTGTGGCAAATTTTGAGATTATTCGATATTTTTGTCCATGAGTGTAGCGTGTTTTAAATAATGTTTACATTTGAAACATTTTAGAAATCGTAGAATTTATTAAATGAAAGCCTTTTAACCGCATTTTAACCAAAAGACGATTAGATGATTTTAGATTATCTGGTTAGATGGATAGGAATCAACTGCTCCATGTTTTGTGGCCAGTTATGATGTTTGTTTAAAAGAAAAACAAAGTTAAATATGATTAAAGTCCTATAAACCTTAATCTTAATTTTTTCTAATAAAAGTATTATGTAAGTAAAGGAAAAAACAACAAAATCTAGATGTGATATAGCAAAAAATGTCACGTAGCCATTTCTCTGACGTCATCGAATAATCCTAAATTGACAAACTAAATTGGATCCCACTAAAACTGGGTTAGATGAATGGTATAAAACTGTCTGATAGCATTGCATTTCTGACAGTATATTGCGATTATGTGTACCTAGAAAGATAAAAGAAAAAGACTTCCAATACCTAAAATAATTTATAAATATACTAAAAAATTTCTTGACAAAATGGTGAAGTTCAGAATCATATGAGATCCAGTTTAGTTGAGAAATATAATCTATGATCAAATCATGTTGTTCTGGCGCATTCTCCTTTACCATGATACTGTGCCAACACAGTAAAAAACGAAATATTAAGCTCATCTTTACAAAATGCGCGCTGGAAGCATTATGTAGTAATAATTAAGAGTGAAATGGTCAACAAATAATTATTATTTTTGAAGTATAGTTTTTTTTTTTACAAAACTTATGGAATTAAAAAAAAAACAGAAAAAACCACCAGGGAACAAAATTTTAAGAATAAAATTGTAACATTGAATTAAAACATACGGATAAAAAAATGGTTAAAAATTGCCTTCTCCACTTTTTTTTGTCACGAAAGAACAAAGATGTAAAACGCCTTTAAATACAAATCAAAGTTGCAATTCCATTTTTAAACCTTATTATACAAACAATTAAAATGACTTTGGTTATCTTATTATTTTAACCTAGTCATAATTCCATTGAATTAGGTATTTATTAAATAAAATATATTTTTGTATGGGTGCTACTTATTATGTATCATTTTTCAGATGTCCAAAAGTTTATTGACTTTTTGTATCTACGTTCCTAAATATATATTTTTTTTTTATTTAAGTGCAGCTTTTATATATGATTTTGTTATTTAATAATCTTTAAGTAATGTTTGGTATGACGTTGCCGTTTACGTTCGCCATTTGACGTTCACAATTCCATTTATCAATTTATACTTTCTGTTACCATTTCCACCGTAACGTGTAAGCTAGTCAACTTTTAATTTTCTCCATGTGAAGTTAGTTAATAGACATCCTGGAAGCTTAGGATGTTATCACATGGTTTAGAAGCCGTTTTTAATATTGAATTTTTCAACCCTTTTTGTTTTTTGCTTTTGCACGCTATTTTTTTTGTTAATATTTGTATACATTTTTATTTATTTTTATTAATAGTGTTTACGACTATTTGCCTTAACCTTAAAATTAGTTAAAAAAAAATAAAACCATGCACCGCGAGTGCTAAAGCGATGCTGGACGGCAAACTATCAATACGGTATATCAAGTAAAACGAAAACCGTAACGTCAAACGGCAAGCAAAAACGGCAACGTCAAACTAAAAATCCACCTTTATATTAGGTTAATTATACCTAAATCCTCTAGGTAAACCACACAAAAATTTTAATAAAAATTGTGTTCTTTTCTGCCTTATATGTACTTAATATTTATTAACATTAATGTTACTTAATAAAATTATATCTATATAAAACCGTCATGTTACCCGTAAACTAAAAAAAATGCATATAATTACTTCATTTATTTTTATTTAAAATTTAATTATTGTTGATGTTTTTATATTTAGAACATTTTTGTAAATAAAAGAATAAAACATATATATTGGAATTTTTTATTTTCTGCAATTTTAAAACATACTGGGGCTTTTTCTCTATTTTAATGAACTTTTGTTTAGGCAAGTTATGCGTTCCAAAATGAAATATCTAGGAGTACAGTAGTACACAAGACTAAGTTCAAGCCTCACGCACTGATTTTTTACCATAACTTCCTTATGGTTCCACATATAGGTATGGGATTTGGTATGTAAAGCCACGTACGTATTCTAATTACGTGTAAAAAAATTAAGAAATTGGTGTTTATTGGTTTCTTTAAATTCTTGATTTTAAAAATCGCCCATTTTACTGCCGCCTGACTGACTGACTGACTAACCTACTCACTTACTTACGCACTCATTGACTTATCAAAATTATGGAACACTTGTTAAGTTATTAAAAACTTAAAATTTCGTACGAATTAGTTGTTTTTAAGGACATTAATGGTCTTAGAGTTTAAAATACAGGCAAAATTTTATTCACTTATCAAAGAAAATTGCTTTATTTTACCTATCAGATCCGAAATCAGGCGCGCTAAGGGAAACTAAAATCAGCAATTTTCGTACGCTATATTTTGTTTCAAAGATTAAGCTCCACCTACAAAATTAGGTATACGGAGAAAAGAGCAGGAAATCCCCTTTTTCTATTTACTAAATCTAAAAAAAAATGACCCTACCAAAAGCATTCAAAATGCATGTAAAAAACACAAACGTTATCATGTATGTTTTGACTCATTTTTTTAACTAGCCGCCAAGACAAAAAAAAATTGGACGTTTGAAATAAAATATTAACAACAAGAAATGTTTTATTTAATAAAGGTAATTTACTATTAACAATATTTAATTAACCAAAAATAATATTACAAGATGCTAAAAATGTTGTCTGCAGCTGCAATACATTTTTCAATGTATTTTCTTGGGGGAATTGAAAGAGAATAAACTATATTTCTAAGAGCTCTATAAATCATAATCCAAATAATTAAGGTAAGAGAGACGAAGAGATCATGATCCTGGCTCTCCACGACCATTTTTTTGTAAGGTGAAATTTTGGACTAAAATTTTTTTTTTATGTTAAAATTTTTTTACTTAGGTTTTTAAATATTAATTATTCAAATTTGGGGAGTTGTGTATTTATTATTGTTATTTATATAAAATATTTCAAACGGCTAAAAACCTTTTTATGAGCCCATGCCAATAGTTTTAAAAAATGAGTTAAAACATGCCCGAAAGCGTTTGTGTTTTTTTACAGTTTGTTTATGTTTCTACATGTTTCTATGTACGCAAGGGAAAAATTGGTATTTACAAAATGCTTCATTACAGGACAATGACCAGATATTAAAACCTTAAAGGCCAATTTCCTTTAAAAGAAAAACAAACAAATTTAAGGAAATTATGAAAAAAAATTTACTGGTATCGTACCAAATTTAAAAAAATTTTTTTAACATCCTGTAATTTAGATACAAATAACCAAAACGATTATTCATTTCTACTAGGCATTTTTAACTTTTTAATATGAAATACATTGTTTAATTTATTCCCAACCTTTATGTTACACCCTGTTTATTACCACAAAAATATTTCTTTAGGTCCAAGATAAAAAAATAATTAATATAGAATATATTAAAATATACAGGTGATTCATGAGGAAATGTCAATACTTTAGGTACGTATTTAGGGTCCAAAAATAAACATGAAAGTATATACAAATATGGGTCCGCAAAGCCGATATACAGGGTGTTAAAGTTATACAATACATGCATAGGCACTTGTATGTATCCTAAATCAGATCCTTTTAGAATATTGTTCTCATGTCTGGGGAATGGCGTCCTCTACAACACTTAGCATTCTGGACTCCATTCAAAAAAGAGCCGTTCGTCTTATTAATGATCCAACGCTCACAGAAAGGCTTCCTCTTCTTGCCCACCGTCGAGCTGTAGGGATCTGTCGCCCTTCTATAGGTATTTTCACGACTTCTGCTCAGAGGAATTGGCCAGTATAATTTCTTTCTGGCAGCTCCCAACAAAGCAACACGTAGTGCAACTTTTATGTATCCTTTCAAAGTTCGGTTAGAGAGGCCCCGAACTTCCCGCTTTCTTTGTTCCTTCAT
>JAHBCN010012433.1:0-26815 GCA_019359885.1 Listronotus oregonensis
GTCGTTTTTTTAATTAAAATTTTTTGTAGCCTTATTAGTTTTTTAGATATTAACTATTAAAATTTAAAATAAAAACGCAAATATTTTAAAAACTAAAAGAGCTATGAAAAAATGTAAAATACAAAAAATTGGCATTTTAGTAAGCTCTATAAAAAGGTTTATATACACATTTTTAATAATATAAGTTATAAAGAAGATAAAAAAAAAAAAATATATTTGCCATTAAAAATTTCGCTAATCAAAATATTGTTGGTACAAGTAAGTATACCAGCTTTGATTCATCTAAAAATTACTTTAAAAATTTTTTTTTTTTTTTTATTAAACGAAACAAACTAAAACACATGTGCCTCGAGTCAATGGAAATAACCTAGAGGCACGGTTTTTTTTTTATCCAATAACTATACCCATTCTGATCCCCTTAAAACTTTGACTAAAATAATGATAATAATAAGTGCCTCCTCTACCTGGGTGTTATGTTAACATTTTTTGATCTTCTATGGTACTATGTGTATAGCTCATTGTTTAAATATTTTTATTATCGTTTTAAATAATAATATCAATAATTTATAAAGACAGTTACTCGTTCAGAATGATCTAGAGAATATTTTGATCATATTTTTAAAAAAAAAAAATATGGTTTATTTAGCATTAAACTTTTAAAACATTTCTCTTATTAAGCTACCTGGGCTTAAAGCCATTTTTATTAAAATTATGTTATTTACCCATTTATATACTACTTTTAGCAACCAAAATAAAGTTTAACCACTAATTAAAAAAAAAAAAAAAAATAAACTATAAAAAAATCATATTAAAAACATGATTAAAATTTTCTCAGGATCATTCATTCTATTACTTAAATCGATCACAAAAATATTTAAACGATGAGCTATTCACATAGTAGCATGGAAGATCGAGAAATGTTAAGCGTCCTGCCAGGTATATAACACCCAGATAAATCAGGTACTTATTATTGTTTTTTTTTTCAATTAAATAAAGTTTAAAATTTATTAAAGTTTCAAGTGAATTGAAATGGGTACAGTTATTGGCCCAAAAAAAAATTAAATAAAATATCCGTGCCACCAGGTTATTCCCCATTGCCTCAAGTCACATGTATATTTAGTGGAGAAAATTTTGGGGAAGAAAAGTCGCTTAGTTATCAAAAAAAAAAACCCGGCGTAGAACCAAACCAGACTTAGTGGGTTTTTTTTTAATAAGGTAATCGTGTACACGAAATCACTTTTTACGATTTTTTTTAGTGGTCGAGAGCTTTTTTATTTAAAAAAAAACCCAAACAAAATCGGTTTTCAATAAAACATTTTTTTTTAACTTCTCCACTGCTCTATCTTTAAAAATTTTTTTCATGCTATCAAGTTATTTTTTTTTTAGATTAAAGTAGACAAAATAGCGCTTCAAACAACGTCCCACTTGAGGCTGATATTTTTTTTTAAAATTTTTTTAAAATAGTACGAAACTCAAAATTGTTATTTTTAGTAGCGTAATTTTAAAAAACCCAAAAAAAAGTTTATTATTGAAAATTTATACATACATGCTGCGTACAAATTGTTGTTAATTTTAAAAAAAATTTTTTAAAAAAAAAAATTTTTTAGATTCCTTTTATAGTAGGGAGTGGTTTTTTTTTTTAACACCAAAAAAAGTCTTTTTTTTGCGCGTTGGGCCCCAGGCCCCCGGCCGACTACAAAGATCTTAGGGCCGGGGTGGAAGTGTAGCAGGTAGGTATTAAAAAAGTTGTATCAACAGGTTTAAACGCAGATCTAAGGGTTTTTAAGTTGTTTAAAAAAAAAAAAATTTTAAATACCGGGGAGATTTTTAAACCGAAAAAAAAAATATTAATCATTGTTATTAATTACCCTCCTAATTAGTCCCCTTTATTCAATTTTTTTTTTTTGGTTGCTGGAAAAAAAACCACCCACGGGATTCGTTATTTTTTTTTATTATACATTCAAAACTTCATTATTTTTTAAACATTTTTAGCAACAAAAAATTGCGGATGCTTTTGTGTCTTTTTTTAATTAAATTTAGAAATATAGTACATTCATTAAATATAAGCTAAGGCTTCGTTAAAGGTATTTTTTAAACAGGAATATATAATTCTTTTTTTCCTATAAAGAGATGATACGAAGCTATTCTTTGACATGTCTGAACGCTGCTTGAATAACCAATGTTGCCAGACTTTTTTTTAAAAATTTGTTATTATTGAAGGTTGTTTTTTATAAAAAACTAACCAGAACCCCAAAAACAACAACTTTCAAACTATGATCTAGTTCTGGTTAGTTCCGGTTAGGTTTTTCCCCCTTAAATTGTATTTTTTTTTTATAAATGCGCCGTTCTGGTCGGTCATGATTAGTGCTAGTTAGTTAAAGCGGCTTTTATTTTTTTCCCAATTATATTTGTAACTGGCTTGAAATTCAAATATTTTTGATTTAATGAAAATTATCCTTATGGTAACGGCAAAGTTTTTTTTTTAAATTAATAATAATCCGTTTAGCAACACTGTAAACGTCTTGAAGCGATGCAGACTTTATTACATGTAAATCGTAAATAGTTAAAATAAAATGTCAAATAATGACCAATTTTTTTAATTTTTATTGCGCTTTTCAGGAAAAAAACATCATCCGCATTTTTTGCCTTTTAAAAATAATACTTAAAGAATAATTTACATTGCAAATTTAAAAATCGTCCAATTCCCCGGGTGATTTTTTTTTAGACCCAAAAATGTAATTTGTAAGTGGGTTTTTTGGCGCTTCATTAGTAGCATTTTACGTAAAAAATTAATCCATTTCGCCTTAAAATCTTTAATAATGATATTGCAGAAACGAAATTTACAATTTTTACAACTTTTTAGTTCTTCTTTCACACAAGTACATGTTGGAAATTCAATTTTTTTGGGTTTACATAAAGCCATTGCACTACGTATTATGGCAGCAGCTCTTAATAAAGTTTAAATTTTTTTGGCATTTCTCCAGGAAGTAAAAAATCTATCTGAACATCACTAAAAATACTCGCAGAAAAGGTAGATATTCGAACTATTTTCTGGTAGGTGCGGAAACCGTTTTCCTATTTTTGTGCGATTTTATGTTTCTTTCAGAGATGTAGTGGCTGTAACATAATTTATGATATTTCTCATCAAACGCAAATAAATCTTTATAGCCGCGTAATTTAGATATCATATTAATGTCGTTTCATTCCTGGCAGCTTTATTATTTTTTTGATAGGTAGCTTTTTTACTACCTAAAAAGATTCAGTACTATGTAAAAATAAATACCCTAAACAGGATTTATAAGGATAAAATTGAAATTCGTATTTTATTTCAGTACAAAATATGAACTAATATAAAGGTTATAAGGTTAAAAGCGCTACAGTGTGGGCTTTAATTTGACACAAAAAAAATTTCGGTATCTTTGATAGTTTTAAAGTTATGGCGGTGGAAACAAAAAAAAATCAATTTTTTTATAAGTTAAAAAAAAATCACTTTTTATTAATTTAAAAAGTTCGAGACCACAAAAAAATGTCGTAAAATACGATTTCGTCCCTGACATACTCAAAGAAACCTAACAGGTTTGATCTGGTTCTACCCCAAAAAAAAAAACGACACGATAGACTTACGGAATCGCTCCGCTAATTAGTTTGTTTCATTCAATGAATAGAACATTTTAAATTAATTTTTAGATGGATCGGAGCTGGTATACTTACTTGTACCAAAAAATATTGTTATTAGCAAAATTTTTAATGGCCAAAATAATCTTTTGCTTATATCTTCTTTATTACTTATTTTATTAAAAATGTGTTTATAACCTTTTTTATAGAGCTTACTAAAAGGCATATTTTATGGTTTACTACATTTAACCGTAATTTTTTTAGTTTTTAAAATATTTGCGTTTATATTTTAAATTTAAATTTTTAATATTTCAAAAACTTAAAGGGCTACAAAAAATTTCATATAAAAAAACTGACGTAGTTTTATAAGAGTATCAATTTTGATTATACACCTTTTTTACCTAAAATCGATAGTTTTCAAGTTATATTAAAAAAAAAACGAATTTTCACATTTTTTTTTATAAAAAAAATTGTTTTGAAAATTTTTAAATTGTTAATATTTCAAAAACTAAAAGGGCTACAAAAAATTTTATATAAAAAAACTGACGTAGTTTTATTAGAGTATCAATTTTGTTTATACACCTTTTTTTACCTAAAATTATTAGTTTTCGAGTTATATTAAAAAAAACGATTTTTCACAATTTTTTTTAAGTAAAAAAAAATGAAATTTGAACCAGCTGAGCTGAGACAGACTGATACAGCTTTGAATTAAAAAGTATAGGTTGATCCCAAATTGGGCCTACATGTATTGGTAACTCGGGAACCATTAGAGCTACAGTGTTGGTTAAATTATAGAAAAGTTTTAGACAATTTAATTGCAAAACTAAATCTGCTTTCAGATTTTATTTTTGTCTGTCTGTCCAGAGAACCTTGGTTTGGAAATTGGGTATCTGTTGACATTTAGTAATAAACCATTGACTAAACGTGATTCGTCTATTGAAATCATTTCCCTGAAACCCTGGACAATACTTGGTTTGTCTGGATGAAAACGGTGTTTTTTTAAAGACCGATGCACAGATGACTTAGGAATTGTTGTCTGTTCTTCCACTTTTCTAACCGATGTTGTGGGATCATCTCTAACGTTTTCTATTATAATCGCCTTTCTTGCTTCATTATTTTTTGTATAAGTTTTGGGATTTGGTTTCACAAAAGATCCATAGGCTAACAAGTTCGTAACTAAGAATCCAAAATGTCTTTGGTTAGGTTGTTGTCGCATTATTTAAATTATAAGATGCGTATCATTTGTTTTTTATGAAACGGGGCGGCCATTACGCAGTATCAAATAATCAAAAATTTTCGTTTTTAGAGCTTAAGCAATCTGAAAACCTATACTTATGATACATCAATAAAAAGCTCTTGAAGAGCTATTTTCAAAAATGTAAAAATCTAATATGGCGTCCGTATGAAAATCCAAAGTTTGGATATATATCTCAAAAACAAATAAAGTTAGAAAACTATATTTACTTAAATTAAATTCTTCCTAAAAAAGTGTTCTAATAATGTAATAATCTTAAAACCGTAAAATTGGTAGTTTGCGCTACAGGGAAAAGTTAAAAATGCACAATTTTGGTTTTTCTTAATTATCTTAAAAACCATAAAAGATAAATAAAATCTAAAAGCAGATTTAATTTTGCAATTAAATTGTCTAAAAGTTTCCTAATTTAACCAACACTGTAGCTCTAATGGTTCCCGAGTTACCAATACATGTAGGCCCAATTTGGGACACACTGTATAGATTTATTATTAGAAAACACATCTCTACAGACTTTAATAAAATATACCGACTATTAATTAGTTTTTATTTCCTTCAACTTCCGGACTATTATTACAATTCTTCTAAGAAAACTTGCTTAGAAATCAATGTGTACATTTTTTTTTTGTTTTTAAATTTTGATTTTTTCACTTCTTTTTAATTTTTCTAAAATGTAGTGTATAAAAAGCTCATGTACCCCCTAAATATAAAATGTCACTCACCCAGGTCATTTTATTTTACTCTATAGACGTCTTTTGTATGCTATAAATTTTCTTATTTCGGTAAAGATAGATTGGGTGACAATTTAATTTTAGTATAAGGGTTACACCAGGCTTTCAATAGGCTGCAAACCGTTTCGGGTTGTGAAGTATGTTTTAATAGGATAAGAAAAGGGTTAGATGTAATCGTCTGTCTAAATAGAGAAGATAAACGAAGAGATTGTTTCTGTAAAATGGTACAGGGATAATAACATAATATATCTAATTATTTTTAGTGTCGATTTAGTTTACTTGGAAATTATAATATTTAAAAATGGGTACAATAACAACATCTAAAAGTGACTTATATTTTGTGTTTATCGTATGCAATAATTGGATTTATTGGTTATAAAAAAGGTTTTTATTTTTTCAATATAATAAATAACTATTCATAAAATAAAACTACAAAATACAGGGTGTCCGAAAAGTCTTAATACGGGATAATATCTCCGAAGTTAGTAAATATAGAGGAAGCAAATTTTGGCGAATGCATACGTCCAAAAAAATCTACTTTTTTATGCATTTACAATTTTTTCACCCATTCTTCTATTATCTTTTTCCAACCATATCCGTTTATGTTTTAGTTAAACAGTAACATTGAAAAGGCTTTAATACATTTTGTAATTTTATACGTTTCGATAAGGTTCGCGCAAATATAGACAAAGTTGAAATTATTTTTTTATATGGACAAGCTAATCGAAATTATCATGGGCAAGTAAGATTTTTTATTGATATTTTTCCAGACAGACCACTTTCTTCAAGTTACCTAAGAAGTGTTAGGCAAAAACCGAGGAGCTTCAAATACAAGTTTTGGGTACAATTGCCATTGAATCAAAGCAATCAGTGCGCAAAATAGCTGCCAATGTAGGTACCATAGGCAAATCAACAGTGCATGAGATTTTACAAAAGCATAAATTATATACCTCTAAACTTAATTTTGTACAAGAACTTAGTGAAGAAAACCCAGATCGAAGGTTGCAGTTTTGTGATACTATGGAACATTTAATTGCCACACAACCAAACTACCTCTATCGGATATGACGAAGCCAGCTTTTTTTTAATGGTTTAGTTAATACGGTAATTGGTCTTTTTTTATTGAAGGAAATCTTACCGGACACTTATACCTTCAACTTTTAAAAGAAGCTATTCCACCTGCAATTGTAGCTACTATTGAGAATGATGCTTTTGACTACGATCAATTTTTCAGCAGGATGGACAATACCTACATGAGGAATTTTCTGGTCGCTATATTGGGCGTAGAGGGCCTGTAGAATGGCCACCCAAATCCCAGGACCTCGCTCCCCTTGACTTCTTCTTTTGGGGTTACGTAAAGGAGAGGGTATTTGCAACAAAACCCAAAAACTTGCAAGAACTTCAACAACGAATCTAGCGTGTGTGCGCCACTATAACATCACAAATTCTGACAATCCTAAGAGCAGAATTTTAAAATAGAATCTTCTATTGTAAAGAAGTTGGTGGTAGTCGTTTTAAAAATCCCATAGAATAAAAATTGAAACTGTTGTTCTAGACTGGTATTTATTATTAATCCTTTATTAATCAGGAACGAGTGATCGTAGAGATTTCTAGTTTATGCAGCAATGTTTGTTTCTTAAAGGTCTTTAAAATAAGCTGCATACCGACCTAGGATTCCATTTAAGATTTTTGGGTGCAACCCCTTGGTGCTACCTCTGCACGGGTGAAAAACTTGTAATTACGTAAAGAAGTACATTTTTTTATACGTATGCATTTGCCAAAATTTGCTTTCTCTATATTTACCAATTCCGGAGACATAAGCCCTTAATAGACTTTTCGGACACCCTGTATAATACTTTGTCATTATCAGTTAAACACCCATCAGAGAAAATTACGTTAGGTTTATGTTAACGTCATTTTGTGTCGTATACTGGATTGGCAAGGCAAGGGCTTGCGAGCCAATTTTAACGTAATAGAGTAAGATATATACGGTATGACGCCAGTTTGAAAAGAGAACGACAACAATTTCCCCTATTCCCCCTCCAAATAAAACGATGACCGACGGCATCCGCGATTTGTTAGAATATTGTCGACAGTGTTGTCATTTCATAAAATATTTATTAGGAATAGGATATTTTTGACCATATTTATCGAAATTGGGCTCCTAACAAAAAATTTATTTGTGTGCTAATCATAATCAGTAGAAATCTTTGGTGCTAATAAATAATTTTAAAAATTATAGGACCTTTATTTTTGGCTAGTATCCTTTTTAAAACATATTTTAAACAAATACCAATTAAGAATAAGTAAGCATTAAAGAATTTGTGGATCGTCGATCTGGCAACCTTGGGCACCCCGCTCATATGGGATTACGCGACTGCATGCCGGTCGACGCTGTCTTCGCTTCGGCCCGCGCCGGCATCAAGACTAGAGTGACCTGCGAATCGAATCAGGCTATCTTTTTCCGTAATTGAAGAGCAGACTTTCAAAAAGCGTTTAGTCCAGAAAACAAAAAATGGAGAAAACGAAAGAAATTATTTTATGTGCCTCGAGATTATAGATTCATTTTTTTGTTTGCTAACATCTAGGGATGCTTAATACGATACTAAAACCGAGCTTTTGAAAATATTGGGAAATTTTTTCTGTTTTTTTTTTTTTTTCAAAATCGATTTAACCCTTTCGAAAGTCCAAAAGGGACTTAAGTCTATTCGGTTGTCAAAATAATGAAAACACTTATAAAAGTCCAAACAGCTTTATTTTATAAGCATAAAATAATACTTTTTAACGTTTTTTAAACATAACAAAAATCTGGGAGAAGAAAAATATGTTTACACTTTAAGTCCACCGTCATCATTTTCACACTCGCACAAAAAGTTACCATCGATATCGTCGGCGTCGTCTTCAAGGAGGTCCGTGTTAGGAGGGTCAGGAACAGCAGCTGTAACAATTGGGCTCAGCCACATTAAGTAAAGGGTCTTCTCGCCAGGTTTGCGAACCTAGCTGAATAAGCAACTTGTTCAAACTAGCAATTTTTTTTTGCTTAACCTCATGGATTAGCGGAACCTCTGGAAATATAACTTTCTCTAACTGCTTTCCTTTTTAGCAATAACGGTAGTTTTTAGAAGGGTCGTCATTTCGATAGAAATTTTCGTTTTCACAACCACTCTCTCCTTTCTACATGTTATTATTATACGTTTAGCTTGATATCCCCTGAACTTTAAGCAATGAGCTTAGACCCTCTTTTAATATTATAAATTTTCCAGTCCGAACCTAACTTGCGTACAATGCCTACTTTAGAATACAATTCATAATACTCTTTTAGGTGACTTAATGAAGCTTCGCACTTTTATTAATTTTTCAACCCTTCCGAAAACTCTGTCTGCAGGCATGTACGAGTGTCCACGTACTGGGAAGTACATTGTAATGGTTTTGATATGTACTGGTGCCTCAGGCTTAAGCCAAACCATAAGCATATGTACAATATGGCTGTTCTTGTTTTGACCCGAACAGCCGTCTGAAAACAATCGCACATGAGACACATTGCAAGGGAATTCAAACCGCCTTAAAAAATCTAATACAGCAGACCCAATTTCGATACAACTTCGAGATGCTTGATGTTCTAGCCAAGTGTAAAAGACAGGGTTGCGGGTAGATGGCTCAGTAACACAGAAGGCGTAAAACGAAAGTTGCTGTGCATAAAACGCCTCACCGATGGGCACTTTGGGCAAAACTTGTACCTGTTGTAGGTCACAGCACCAAGAAATAGAATCTTGTGGAGATTGTTTTAATAACTCGAAAAACTGCTTGGATCGTAGCTTGTGAACTCTTAGGTTTGTTATGAGGGTTTGCTTTTTTGTTGGTCAGTTTCCAGTCCTATCTTCATTTGGTGCCTTACACAAAAGCTACACAGTCCTTAGCTGGATTACCAAAGCCGATATTAAATTCCTTGTTGAAGATTCGACTAAAATATTTATAATTCACCTTGTAGTCCTTAGATACCGAATCGTTGTAGAGTTTATATAATATTGTTATATTCAACTCCGAAGATAAGTAGATTCGTCTTGATTTTGAGCGACCGTAGTGGCTTTCAGTTCCTTTGAGTTTACTAATAAAATTTCTTACTTTCAACTTTTTTGGAAGAAACTTTTTTTGATTTGGAATCACCTCCTCGATTTTCTGAAATCCCATGACCACCAGTGATTTGTTTTGCTATATTCTGAACTCTTTTCTGACTTGCACCATATACCGCTAGAAAAACTTTTGGCAGACGTTTACTTACCATTAGAAGTTATTAGTTTGTAATTTAAAGTTACGATACGATTTTTAGTCGAAGCGTCTTGTCTCTCTTTCGTTTTCGCTTTAACAGTAATTAAATGCGATAAAATTGTGTCTTGTTTAATTTTGTTTGGATGCTTGAAAAACTTTTACGGCAAAATTGTACGTCTTTTTAGTTACTGAGCTGCACTCATACTTTTTGTTTTACATTATGAGAGCATGGGACTTTGAAATTTTGAAGCTGAGGATCTTGATCTGCATACCTGCAATAGATACGCGGCATGTTAACAAAACAATAACTTAAAGTAAAGTTTTCATTGACATACCTATTTTCAATTTCCCTTTCCCGGGTAGTTTTGTTTCTTCCTTTTTTTCTAGTACCCCTGTCCATGTCCCCTACTACATGTCCTTCATCCATTGCTACTCTAAACTAAACACCTTTGAAAAGTTTTTACTCTTTTTAAAACATGTAAACAACATGAAAGCGTGTACACAACTGATATCATAACCTATATTGACATTCAAAGAGCGATAGATGTAACTGACAGGAATTAACTCGTTTTGTTTGTCTAACGTATGTGGACTTAACGCCTTTAGAAAGTCCAAGTGATATTTCCAGCGCTACGTTTATGGAGTTAGGACTTTTCGTATGTCCAGATACTGTTAAATTGTGAGAATTAGTATAAAAATGTCCACAATGTACTTTACCGCCAAATTTTAAAAAATGGACTTAACGCTTTTTGAAAGTCTGCTCTTCAATTATTTTGAATTATATATTAAATATATTTTTTTATTTGGATTTAGATTTAATATAATTTTATTTTTTTTTACCGTTCTTATTTCCCTAGTTTTTTTTAAATAATTTCGAAGTAAGTAAAAAGTAATGTTTTAAAAGGCTAAAATTTATCTTTTAAGGATAGTCCACCAAGACTTAAAGCCAAAGTACTACTATACTGTAGGTAATTTAAAAAAGAATGTTTATTAATTCAGGACTTAGCTTTAAAGCGGTAGAAAAGACTTTAGCCAGAAGCAGGGTCTACAATCCAGACAACTTAGAAATAAAGAAAGGAACAAAGTGGGAAGTGCGGAGCCTTTGCAGATAGACTATAAAGATGGACATGATAGTGCCACTCTGTTTTGCTCCAATACTAGCTGCAAGGGGTTTTTTTTATCTCATTACTAGGAGCAAACTCAGTCAGGAATAGCTTTTTAATAAGTAGAAACAATATTAATGGCAAATTGCCTTAAGACTGACAAGACTTATTGAGACCACCAATCGCATTTTAAAAAATAATATACAGTATGTCCACGGAAAAGGTGTTGAAGAGAAAAAACTTTTTTATTTTTGATTTTATCGAAAAAAGCTACTCTTGATAAAAAATTTTGCTACTTCTAAGAGTAAGATTGGGATAGAAATATTTAACATATTTAATACAGGGTGTTCAGAAAATTGAAAAAACTTAAAATGGTACAAGAGTAAAGTGCATTTATTTGATAAGATATGGAAATAAGTTACTAGGAAAAGTTGTTCAAAATTAAAAGGTAGTCTCTTATACCAATTTTTTAAAAATCGGCCCACTTTTATTTATTTGTAATTAAATTTATTTTAATATCAATTTAAATTTTTAATATCAATTTTATCAAATTTTAAAGCTGACGTTACTGCGGCTAATGAATTATAAAAGCACAGTGTCAATAAAGCTTGTCACTCAACGCGTACTAGTACAATAATGAGTTGTTAATTTGGAATAAGTTAATTAATTGTAAAATAATTTTTATCACAACTTAATAAAGTAGGCCAATTTTTTTGAAAATTGATATAAGAAACTATCTTTTTACTTTTGAACAACTTTTCCATAACTTATTTCCATATCTTCTCAAATAAATGCACTTTACTCTTGAACCATTTAAACTTTTTTTTAATTTTCTGAGTACCGCGTATAAAATTTGTTAAATGTTTTATCCCAATCTTACTTTAAGAAGTAGCAAATTTTTTAGAGTAGTTTTTTTTGATGAAATTAAAAAAAAAAAGTTTTTACTTATTCAACACCTTTTCCGTGGACGTACTGGTGTGTCCACGGAAAGGTGTGAGTAAGAAAAACTTCTTATTTTTAATTTTATCGAAAAAAGTTACTTAGATAAAAATTTTGCTACTTCTTAATAGAGGGATAAAACATTTAATATTTATACGCGGTTTCAAAAAATTGAAAAAATAAAATGGTACAAAGTAAACATTTATTGAAAAGATATGGAAATTAGTTCAGAAAAGTTTTCAAACGTAAGGTAGTCTCTAATACCAATTTTCAAAAATCGGCCCACTTTTATTTATCTGTAATTAAAATTTCATTATCAATTAACTAATTTAAAATTTGTGTACCAGTAGGCGTTGATAGTGACAAGCTTTATTGACACTTGCTTTTATAATTCATTAGCCGCAGTATCGTCAGCTTTAAATGCTTACTTAACAGCAAAAAATTTAATTATAAATTGATATTAAAATAAATTTAATCACAAATAAATAAAAGTGGGCCGATTTTTTCGAAAATTGGTATTAGAGACTACTTTTTAATTTTGAACAACTTTTCTTAGTAAAGTATTTCCATATCTTATCAAATAAATGCATTTACCTTGTACCATTTTGGATTTTTAAGTTTTTGAACACCCCGTATAAAATATGTTAAATGTTTCTATCTCAATCTTACTCTTAGAAGTAGCAAAAATTTTTATCAAGAGTAGCTTTTTTTGATAAAATCAAAAATAAAAAAGTTTTTTCTCTTCAACACCTTTTCCGTGGACATACTGTATATTACAACAAGGTAATTTGTAATTTGTGATATTACGTCATAAATTATAAAAAAAAATGTCAGCTTTACCACTTTTTTTGAACTTAAAACAAAATAAGTTTAAATTTAAATATTATTAAATTAATTTAATTAGTAATTTAAGATATTTGTAGATTTATTTATATCTAGAAATAGCTGAGTGGTTTTGGTACTTTCTGGCGAGTTTCTCATTTTTTTTTTTTTTGTAAAAAGTAACCAAAATAAGCATATCATTTAGCAAAAAAATGTGCTTTAGTTTAAAACACCATGTTATTTATATAAGCGTCGTAATATTTTTGTACATATTTAAATTTTACAAACAATTTCTAACGTATTTTAACTAACATATAATTATCTACCTTAGTCTGGTAATTAACACTTTTATTTTAATTTATAAAAAAGTTTTTCATTATTATTATTCGTACATATACACAGACTAATTATCCTAATTTAGTCACTGATAGACACACATTTATAATGCCAGCAATGTTAACTAATACATCTTTTAAACTAGCAAATTTATGTATGTTTTAAGCTCTTGAAAGCTCAATATCATTATTTATTTCACCCCAAAAATGTTTGTTTTTAGGCATAAAATAACTTGACATATCGAGATGCAGTTCGAATCTTTTCTATAAAAATTTAAAACAAAATATAATTATTATTATAAAATATGTATAAATTAATTATAAATTAGGTAAAATGCCCGTATTTAATGACGTTTTAAAAAAACAGATTTTTTTAAATAATAAATAAAATGTTATTGTATTTTGTGGCCGTTTTCCTCCTAAATTTTTAATGAGATTTATTTGTTTAAAATATTATTTTATAGTCAGTTAATTAATCCAAGTGTAATTTCCAGGACAAAGTCTGGTGTAGGTTAACATAACAATTGACTCTAGTAAACTTATATATCAATCTAACAAATTCTTGCTAGGCTGATCGGCCCTGACAAAACAATAAAGACATGATTTATGTTCTTATAACCTAAATAGCTATTATAGTGCAACCAATGTGATTGTGAACTAATAGATCATTCAAACAAGCTAGTTATATTCGGCTCCGTCTCAATAAATAGTAATACGTAGTATCTTATTTTCTAGCAAATTGGTCAAATATTTTAAAGCAAACACATCCCTTTCCGCTGCTAACAGATGACGCCCTATCCTCGCATCCTTAAGATGTACTGGGTGCCATTTTTGGTACTTATATAGGGTTCTCCGTAATTTTAGTGCTATCAAAAAGTAATATAGGCGTCATAAGCTCTTTTTGTATCCAACCTAAATTGGTAAAATTAAAATGTAAAAATTTTTGCTTTCTTTAAAAATACGGGGGAAAATAAAAAAAATGTCAGTTTTAGAATGACTCTAAATTTTCTTAGTTAAAAAGGATACGGAAAATGTTTAAAGAAAAGATTCTTTATATAGTCCAATAAATGAAGGGACAAAGCTGTAAATAAATCTGTACAGTTTTTCCTTGTGGCTCAATTTTTAGGTCTTCGGGAATGCTTTCGAGCGAAAAAAAGTTTATCAACATTAACAACTGGGAAAGGGGTGTAAGTGGCCCCTCAAGGCCCTAAAATGGATTTCCCGCTAATATCTGCCAAAATATGCGAATTAAAGAATTTTTCTTTAGACAAAAAATAAAGATCGCCTTGTAGTCTACAAAAATAGTCCTTATACTGTATTTCAAAAAATCTATAGGCTTCGAGATAACGGGACCCAAAAGTTCCTCATTTTAGCTGCCGCTCTACCGCTAGAATGCCGCTATCTTTATGGATTCACTTATAATCGCGCGGACGAATTGTTCCATTATTCGGACAATAATTTACATTTTTTATCATTCAAAGTTTATCGGAATGAAAAAACCCGTACCTTTCATTGCATATGAGTTTGGGTTCAGTCTGATTTTTCTAGAATATTAAAAAAAGCGGTTAAATTTTTTTCTCAATATTTTAAGAGTATCTCATAAATTTATTGACATTTTTTGAAAAAATGGTTTGTTATTAACATTTCTTTTTTATAATGAGACCTTAGCAATTGTTCAATGATCCCAGAAAATTTCCTTCACCATCTTTCTTGCGTTTTGATAAAAAATTGTTTAGCACATCTGCATTTTTTAGCCATTTCCGGAGTTCTAGAAAATCTAGAATAAACACGAATCTAAAACTCATCCTTTATTAAAATGCTTTTCAATGCACATCATTTAAAAGCTTAGATTGTTTAAATGTACTTTTTTCTTTTAATAAAGTCCAATAATTTGTCAAAAATTAGGGAAATTCATCACACCAATGACTCGCGGACTCACGACTAATCACATCTATCTAGTGTGGAATGTTATGGATTTTTCGACGGCCGTTTTTGCGAAAAATATTGTTGTTGCGAAAAAAATGATGGGGACCATTTTTGTAGATTTCGAGGTGATATTCATTTTTGTTTAACCAAAAATTTTCCTATTCACATATTTTGGCAGATATTCGCGGGTAACTCATTTTTGGGACTTTAGAAGGCCATTTTCAGCGGGTTCTCACGTCGGAATCGTAATATACTTTTTCTTGCTTAAAACCATCCGCAAAGACCTAAGAATTGCGCCACAAATGAAAACTGTACAGATTTATTTACAGTTTTGGGTACTTTCAGGTTTTCAGTTACTGGACTATATAATGATTTTTAAATAATCTGCCGTTTTTAGAATAAATATACGGGGTCTGCTAAAAAAGTTATCGAACCTAACCTCAGTTTTTAAATGGAACACCCTATATATTTTATTCTAAAAAGATACAATATTAATTTTTGTTATTCAAAATTTCTATGCGATTTATTTAAACTTTATTACTTTAAACCACGTTAGGCTATAAAACAAAAGCTAATATCCTAGAAAAAACTATGTTGACATTGTAGCTAAAAAAACACTACACAATACCTTTTAACATACAAATAAAAAAAGAAATTGTTGGCACAATAAAACATTACTATTAAAACTATAGAAACTTTAAAACGAAATAAAAGATTTAGAAAAAGAGGAATAATAACGGCAATCATCGCAAATGTTCGAAAGCCCCTCCTTGTTTTTCAATGCACTCTTGATATTTCTGCAAAGGCCTCATGAATTCTTTGATCAAGTTGTTGTCGGGTTAAGATGATTTCTTAATACATTTTATTTTCTAACACTCCCAAAGAAAAAAAAACTGAAGATATTAGATTCAGAAAATATGGGGACAACCTTATAAACCCATGTGTTCCTATCTATTATAAAAAATACCCAGATATTTAGAGAGTAGTACTTTAAAATGCGTGGTGGCACTAGCGCGTTGTCTAAAAGGTGCAGTTAAATGCAACATTTGCATGTTTCAGTGCTTGGACAGCGTTAACTAAACTGGGAAAGAATGGTTAAAAATCGAAAAACCCGGCACGCACGGTATAGTATTTTTCAAGATATAAGAAAATGACTAAAAGTCTCGACTGCTTCTGAGTGAAATTTGCATTTTATGGTACTATTAGGGTAGATTGACCTAATTATCGCACCCGACCGTACAGGGTCGTATTTCTATCTGACTGGAATAATAAATGAGTATTTATGATGTCCTATTTGCGGACCTGAACTATTCTCACCTCTGTTGGCATGGCTATAAAGGATTACTTTCAAGGATTTTTATTGCAGTCGGAGATAATAGATATGTCTAGTTATTTTCTATATATCTTGAAAAATACTATACTCTGGTTCTTGGAAATCACTCCTTCGTAAGCTGTCATGAAGATAAAAAAATCCAACGGTTTCTAAAGTTATAATTTATATACTTTCTTATTTAAAGAGCGTTATGTGTAGAAGCGCCATCTTGTTGAAAGTAAACCTCTATTACTTGATTTAAAAGAACATCATCAAGGATATTGAAACGGTTTAGTTAGAATATGTGCAGATATCTATCTGCATTTACATTTTCTTCAAAACAGCGATACACCAGTATATTTTAAAATAAAAAACAACTTACATTTACACCTAATCGAACAGGTCGTACCATGTGGGGATTTGTGGAGTTCCAGTGTCTTTCATTTTGTCGGTTAAGAACATCGCAACTTGTTATTCGACATTCATCTGACCAAATTAAAAAAAAAATTCTTAAGGTTTATTTAAAAACCAGTGACAAAATGCCAATTTTCTCACATCATCACCAGGGTGCAGTGCAAATATTGGGTAATATTAAAAACATAGAGAAAATATTTATTGGACGTTACAATCCTATATGCCTTAGATTTTGGGATGCCAGTTTCAGTTTCTATTTTTCCGACGCAGTTAGATTTTTGTTCCGAAAATTTTAAAGTGATTTTGAAGAATAAAATTGGGGCTTGTGCTTGAGACGACAAGACAGAAGTAAAAACTTCACCAAGACCAGATTTCCTATTACCCTTTTACAATCAAACATCCACAAATCTCAAATTCAAGGTGATAAAGAATTGATCTATAAAAAGCAATACACTATGCATTTGGTCATATTTTAGTATCTGGCCCCCGACTGCATGATAAGCGGTGCCTAGCCGACTATGACGGTTCAGTCTTATTCAATAACCACAAAAAGTGTTAAGCGCGCCTAAAGAAGTTTTTACTTTAATAAAAATTAAGCTACTTCCGTTTAAAACTATCACAGAAATACCATCTTACGATTAGGGGACAAACCAACATGTATCTTGTTTTTTTTTCTATTTTCCCCGTATTCTTAAGCCAAAATTTAAAACTTTTTTTCCCATTTAAGCTTGATCAAAAAATTACATGTCGAAAATGGTATAATTTACGAAATTAAAAAAGAAAGATCTTTTGAAAACTTAGTATATAACCCCTTAGAATATTGTTTTAAACTGCTGTAGAGACTTTAAAAAAATGATACTTTATTTAATTGGGAATATTTATCATTAACTACATAACCAATATTCATAACCATCGACAATATTTCGTAACTTTAGTAAGAAATTATTCGTTGAGTCTAAACAAAAACTAGTTTTAAATTTTTTAAGGGATTTGTTTTTCTAAAGTATAATAATACTTGGGTGGTGTATAAAACATAGAAAATTTTAAAAAGTAATTTTAATTAGTAAGATGTGGACTTACATCATTGATTTTTTAAATGTACGACCTACCAGTTCTACCATTAACTAATAATTTAAACCAAAACAAGTTAGCCCCTTTTGATTTTTAATTCTTTTATAAGAAAAAATATGTTTTTAAGCAAAACTACAAGGTTTGCAATTTTGCTAAAAATAAGATCGACAACTTAATACCTCAAACTTAATAGAAGAGCAAATAGAGCTATGAGATTTGGCTGTAATCGGTTATATTGCATTTTCCAATTTTTATGTATGAATTTCATGCCAGTAGTTACAATCCCGTGCAGGAAAACACCCTAGTGGATGCAGAGGCTAGCTATAAGGGGTTGTTATTAGCATAACTATATAATATTCCAAATATAATATACAAAGGGGATGGCGGACAGGGGTACAAAAGTATCTATAATAAACCCCTAGAGACTAAATTTAAAGCGGCGGATAGCTAGGTGGATATATAAGCCCGAACCACTTACTTGAAGTGCTTTTTTCATACGTGGGTTCTCGTATCTAAGTAATTATTTGATCTATTTTTACTATTAACGTCTTATTGTCTTTGTTTTTAAATTTTGATGCTTATTTAATAAATAAACGTGTTGACAAATTGCTAAAAATCAATATTTAAAAACAAAATTAAGAGCCAAAGTAAAATTTTTAGTAAAAAGTAAAATTACCCAAAAAAAAAATATTTTCAGGATTTTTTAAAAGATGTCAAATTATAAGAATCGTAAAAATTACTATAACTTTAAATCATTGGCAACAAAAAATAAAAAAGTTTGATACATTTGTAAGAAATAGATAAACACAAAAAATATTGCTTTAAACTTGATTTTTGTCGATATATCCATAAATTTAGATCCAATTTAAAAAATAAAAACCAAAAAAATAATACGATTTTTTTGATATATTGTATTAATAAATAGTGATCGCTCCGGAAGAGTGGCACATTTGACGCCCTCATGCGGGCCTACGTATCCACCTAGCTGTTCGCTTCTTCGGATTAAGTCTCCTTAGATGTTTAATAATTAAAAAGGCGGTCATAATATTACTACTGACGGCCTTTCCTCCAAATATTTACCATTATGTCAGTACCTACTCACCCGACACATTTTAAAGCATGTCATTTATCTGAAAATGTTAGCCACATCACCCGTTATAACTACCCCCTGTATGCAGTGATGTGTCCGCCTGCGCGGGCTTGTAACTAATAGCATTAAATTAACAAATTACAAATAAGAAATGACACATTACAGATGACAGCCAAATCTCGGCTTTTTCCCTTGAACTACAAGTTTTGATTTTGGTTCATTTACAAAAACAAAAATTTACGATTTAATAAACAAAAATGTGCATTTTTTTAAATACCTTCTGACAAAAAAAGCTGCATACCTACTTTTTTATTCTGCTTTTTTCTTGACCAAGTTTTATGCGGAAAAAGTAAAGGGCAGTCAAAAACTGAAGGGTCTTAAGTTAATTTTCCACTACATCATTTCTCGTCATATATAAGGGGTAGGTTTTTGTTTATGTTTTGGTCCAGGGCATTATTTAAGGTCAAAAATCATATAAAATTTATTAAGACTTATGTGGCTAAACATTTTTTTTGGGGCGAAGGTTAAAGGCTTATTAGCTTGCCCTTGGCGTCTTGTCAAGATATGTAGACGAAAATTAGTATAATATGTCGTTGTTCCTGAATATTTTTTGTACCTAGCTATTGTATTAAGTCCTTAAATATTTACTAATTTCTTTTTCATGACTTTCTGTTTTTTGTTTGTTTTGACAAATTTATTCGTTAAAAAAATAAGCTAGATATTTCTTTATTAAATTATAGTATAATTATCGCTTCCTTAAAAATTTATGGTTTAAATAACCAGATATTCGTTATATAAATAGCAAGTTTCCTAAATTTTAAGTTGTTTAGAATTATTGCAGCATCTTTAAATGCTCTTGCCATCTGGTGGATTTCTTTATGAATAACACAGTTTAACATTTGATCTACGCGGGTACACCGGAAGCGGTTAGGGGCTACTAGAGTTTTTGGGGTCGCTGATTACGATTTTGACCTCGATTAACCTTCATCACATCAGGTTCAAGGTCATTTGAAAGTCAAGTGAAAAAAAACATCGGAAAAAAATTGGAAAAAATTAATGCATGTGTTTTTGAGGTCACTGAATCCGAATTCGGAGTTAATTTACACTTTAGATCTATTCTAGACGTCATAAAGGTCATTTTATGGTCATTTTGCAGTATTTTTTGAAAAAAAATGGTGAGTTTTCTTGGTCGGCGAATCGAAATCTGAGGTCAGTTAACCTCTATCACGTCAGGTTTAAAGTCATTTGAAGGTCAGTAAAGAAAAACCGATCGCAAATATCTGGAAAAATTTATACACATGTTTTCAAGGTCATTTTGAAGCGGTTTCGGGCAAAATATTAGGTACGATTCAAAAAATCTGACAGATTTTTTACGTATGTATTAGAGGTCGGCAAATTGAAATCTGAGGTCTGTTGACGTACACAAGGTCAGGTTTAGGGTCATTTAAAGGTTAAGTGGAGAAAAAACCATAGAAAAAAATTATGCATATGTTTTTGTGGTCGCTGACTTCGAATTTCGTGTTCCTTTTTGCCCTTTAGTGCTTCTAGAGGTCATTAAAGGATATAGTTTTAAATTATTTGCCAGAAAAAATTTAAGGGCAATTCTAAATATCGAAAAGCAGCGATATTTAAAATATATGTATGTATTTATCTATAGTAACATATGCCTATTAGGGTGGGCCGAAATTTTTTTTTCGGAAATTTTAATTGAAGTAGCGTGTAAAACTTGCATATGATGGATTTAGCTTTGCACCAAAAAATGGGCCGGATTAAAAATATTTAGCCGGGCCCCTGGGGCCCCAAAGGAGGTCAATTTTTTTTTCGAAAAATTTTATGCTGAATAGTAAAATTTCACTTTTTAATATATTTTTTACATAAATATATATATATATATATATATATATATATATATATATATATATATATATATATATATATATATATATATATATATATATATATATATATATATATATATATATATATATATATATATATATATATATATATATATATATATATATATATATATATATATATATATATATATATATATAATATATATATATATATATATATATATATATATATATATATTGTTTAAATTATTTAATTATTAGAATTGCCCAAATAACAATATTATTAATAAAGTAAAATAAAGCCACCACGCCACTGACTTTCAATGTGGCTGTACCGAACTTGTCTTGACTTGCATCGGACCGATGACTGGTCAGCCGGTCGCTCCCTCCCGCTCTCGAGGAAATACAGTCTAGCTTCTGCAGTTATTGCTAACAGCACGTAGTGTTTGACTATTGCCTTTTGCGGACAAATTTGTGCATATTTCGTGTTACGATAGTGACCTGTGTTGATTATATGTGTTTGAACTTAGTGATTTATAGTGGTGAAATTTTCTCTTAAATACTTTGTTTATTTCTAGTTTCGGTAAGTTCGCTTGTGATATTTATTATCATGTCAAAAAAACGCAAACTAATTATTGTATGATTTTGTTTGGATCTGAAAAAAACATTGACCCAGAAAATACGGTTATTCTTCCAACATACGACACATATTTTTTACCATGCTTTGCCAGTGTACGGTTACACTTAAAAGGTGAAGAAAGCAAACAGCCTTCATCTTCAGCTGTTGCAGAAATTGTTTCCCACAAACTTGAGCAAATATGGCAACGAGCATTCTTACAGATATTATCTCATTCACGCATTAAGAATATGATTTTAAACTATAACAATAAATACCAAAACGTTATCAAACCGATAAAAAGCAGAAACACTCCAGCATTACGAACTAAGATGGATAAATTCAAGAGCGATGCTCTAAAGTTATTTGACATTTGTTCATGCAAGTGCCTCAATAAATCGGCGTGCAAATGTGATTAATCGAACAAAATATCTGACATAGAATGGCAGTTTATAATAGACCAAAGGAATGAAAGAAAAATGATGATTGGAAGTATCAATAAACCACTCACAAAAAAACTCAAGAGGAAACACGACAGAGACATTAGAGAGAAGGCTCGGCTTGATGATTGACAAGCAAGTACCAGTGGGCTAAACGCTAAACGCGATGTTTAAAATCGACTCTGGAGAACGAAAGCAGCAATTCTTTGATCTCAAGCGGCGATGATGACAAATTCAAACAAAGTTATTCCCTAGATTGTAGACAAAAAGAGGACACGAAGAAAGAAGCCAG
Source organism: Listronotus oregonensis (assembly GCA_019359885.1). Taxonomy (NCBI): domain Eukaryota; kingdom Metazoa; phylum Arthropoda; class Insecta; order Coleoptera; family Curculionidae; genus Listronotus; species Listronotus oregonensis. Next base: position 22,084 of record JAHBCN010012433.1, read on the forward strand.
ACAAATGAGAGATTTCCCCCCGTGTACTGCAAAGGCAGTAGATTTAACAGGATTTTCAAACAGGGCTGCTGCCAAAATTGCATCTGCTGTGTTAGAAGATATGAAGCTGATTTCGAAAAATTACCAGGGTAAAGTTATAGACAAAAACAAAATCCGCAGAGAAATCGGCAAAACAGAAACAAAGTACGTAATCAAGCAATTGGGGGAACCGAACACATAGAGGGATTGTATTTTGATGGACGGAAAGACCAAACCATAGTCCAGAATCGTCGTAGGCAAATCCTTGAAGAACACATAGCACTAGTACAGGAACCACAGGGCTCTTATTTTGGTCATTTAGCGCTTAGCCCACCAGTAAAGGCATTAGATATAGCTAATGGCATAATTTCTTTTATGGAAAAAGGCAAGATAATTTATCGGCACTTAAAGTGATTGGTTGTGATGGTACTAACGTTAATACGGGCTGGAAAGGAGGTGTAATTCGCCTGATTAAAGAAGGCTTGGGAAGGCCTCTTCAGTGGGCTATATGTCTTTTACACGCTAACGAACTACCACTGCGGCATTTGTTTTAAAAATTGGACGGACATACAAAAGGGCCATATAATTTTTCAGGTCCATAGGTGCACTTTTGAATGAATGTGAAAGGTTGCCCATTGTTAAATTCCAGGCGATCGACACCGATTTACCTGAAGTTGATGTAAAAGACCTCAGTACAGATCAACAGTACCTGTATTTTTTTGCAAGGGTATTAAAAATGGAAATTGCCCAGAAATTTATTCGAAAGAATTCCAGGTAAAATGGCTCACTCTAGATGGATCACAACAGCCAACAGAGTTTTACGCTTATATATTGCCACAACAGAACCTCCAGAAAATCTTTAGCTCCTAGCCAAATTTGTGATTAAAGTATATATGCTCCAATGTGGTTTGATATTAAGTCTAAGCCTTACATAGAAGAAGGAGCTCGTCAAGTATTCAAGCTAGTCAGTATTACAAGGCAGTTCGCACACCACGTAAGAAACATTATTGACAAAATTATTGAGGGTAACTCTTATTTTGCTCATCCAGAAAATATGCTGATTGCAATGTTGACAGATCCTCAGAAACACATCCGGGAACTGGCTGTTAGGAGAATTATAAAAGCAAGAAATAATAACCATCACATATTAGAATATTTAGAGTTCCCAAACTTAATTTAAGTGCTCAGCACTATATTGATCTAATAGAATAGTCGAAATATTGCATTTCAGTATCTCCGATTACCATGGATAAATCAGAAGAAGATTTAAAATCTTTGGTTTAGAATATTCAGCATTTCGGCCAATTTGCCTGCCATACACAGACAGTTAAAAGATGTGTAAAAATTATCACAGATGCTTCTTTAAAAGTATGTGGAGAATTAGAAAGAGACGGATATATTCGTGCAAAAATAGAAGCTCGTAAAGAACTGCCGTATTTTGATAACAAAGCGCAGTACTTTGCTTCATGAGAATGATTACTAATAATACAAATGGGAGGGAGGGCGGTAGGAGCTCGGGGTGCAGCCACCTCCACGTGGTGAGATCTGGGTTGCTTGATATTTAAAACTATTTTGTTCTATATAAGTTACTTATCTCATTATAAATATATGTTTTTAAATACCAAACAAGCGAAGAGCTGCACAAAAAATAAATGCATTTTGCACTAATCACATAGATATTTTCGTTATGAGCTCGGGGACCCGGCTAAAAGTTTAGATAGATACCCCAATTTTTTTACACATATTTAATATAACGTAAAGTATCATAATTTTACTACTTTTGTTTAAATTTTACAAATATAAAAATTGGCCCTTTTGGGCCCTCCGGGGCCCGGTTAAATATTTTTCAATCCGGCCCATTTTTCGTGTGATATACTAAAACATGACTAGACATCTTCGCGGCGCGAATGGACTCTTAATCAGCATGTTTAATAAATGAAAAAGAAATATTAAAATTTCCAAGACTCAAAACAAATTGCTCTGCTTTACATTGTAAGTATAATAATATATTCTTTATCTATATTTTAACTATAGTTTATTCTACGAAATAAAAATTATGCAAATACAACATAAAGGACAAACAACGGCTTTGGAAATGAAATTCTAATTTACTATTTTCAACAAAACATAAATATACTTTGTTTTCCCTTTATCTTATTCGTATATAAAATAAGTTTAAGAAAATTACACAGTTGTAGCTTTGTGAGATAGGGTAATTCTGTTGGAAGACGAAGAAAATCGTTAGCTAAATCGCGGAAATTAGGTAAGTAGGAACATAAAACAGGATTTAATTGAATACATTTAAGTTTGAATGGAGACTAATGGGGCTATCTCTAACGTGAGTACTTTTGATAGAATATTTACCGCAAATTACACAAGTGTAGCGAGAATATAACTATTTATAGAATTATTACCGTAAATTTTTTTAATGAAATAATTTTATTATCGTTAATTATATATAAAAATTACAGAGTTTTAATGAGAATTTAAATTTAGTTTATTAAATATAAGATTTATTGTTAACGTCTTTTCGTAATAAAAATACGAATTTTTGTTAATGCATAAGTCTTAAATTAAAACACAAGAACCAAATTTTCGATTTTTTAATAAAGTTAAGTTGTTAAAATAAATATGTAATATGTTCTTAAAATATGATTCTGTTCCTTAATTCATTTTAAGACGATAGTTGTATAATTGTTTTGTTTTTCTTACAGGCTCAAATAAGGTTGTTTATGCAGGGTGTAAAAAGTATGATGCTCACGATTTAAATGGACGATAGTGAAGCTTAAAACAAGTCAATAATTTTATATGACATGTATATAAACTTGACAGATTTTTGTCCAAGCGATGTCAAAGTTAGAACTTTAGAAGCAATTATTTCTAAAAATCTACACAATAGGAAACTTTCGTCTTAACTGCTTATCAGTAAATTCATTTGGTAATAAAATAAACCTAGTTTTAAATGTTTTAATCTACAAATAAAAAAAAAAATAAAATAATTTTTCAGTTAAAAAGTTAAAAAACAATTGTCAACAGGGCTACCTAAAAGCCTTGTACGTTAAGTAAAGTCAGTTGTAAATTTTGCTCACCGGCAAAATCGGGTAAATATGCCGATATGTTTTAAATTTACGACAACCGTGGTGCCAAAAGTACCAAAGATTTTTGAAAACGGAATGTTTGCAACCAATTTATCATATTATTTAAGCAAAATAAAAAAGTGCTGCTTTTAAACATAATAATTTGTGTTCTTAAAAATGTATATTTTGCCTATTACTTTGGTAAGAACAACTATTTTTTAATTACAAATAAGAACCAAACAATAATTATTTTAACTTAAATTTAATTTAAAATTAAAAATTAAAATAAATTGCAAAAAGTAATTTTTATTATTTGTATGTAAATGAATATCCCTTAAAGGAAGTGTAAATATGCAAAATCTCTCCAAAAACGTTCGACTTTTCGACTCGCTGCGATGAAACGGGCGCTGTGTTGCCAACTTTTTTAAACTTTGAAAGGCCATATTTCGAGAACAATTTACTTTTGACTCATATGTTCTTGGCTTTTTCGAATTGTTTTAAGCTCCACTATCGCCCATTAAAATCGTAAACATCATACTTTTTACACCCTGTATACAATATATTTTTTTAACCAATAAGTACTAGGGATGTTGCGAATGCGGATGTTGATGCGGATGCAGATGCGGATGCGGATCTTGTTTTTTTTTACAAGAAATATATGGGTGCAGAAGTAAAATAGCTAGAATAGTATTTATTTAATAATTTTATGACAAATCTAATTACGTAGTAAAGAATTAAAGCATAAGTTTCTTGTAAAAAAAAACAAGATCGGCATCCGCATCTGCATCAACATCCGCAGCATCCCCAGTAAGTACAACAACAAAAATGACTTACTGGCCAATTTTAAAGTTAAGTTTTTTATAACCTGTCATGCTTTCAAAAACATGTTATACAGGGTGTCCCATAAGTAATGGGACACAGAGCAACAGCAGCTTCCTTATCAAATAATGCAATTTACGTAAACTTGCCTCATCCCAAAGTTGGGAATAATAAAGATACAGGGTGTTAAACTTTTAATTTTGCTTTCATTTTTTCGTAATAATTTATAAACTAAATGAAACAGCGGTACAAAATTTGGGATCTGGGGGTTCTTTGAGGCGAGAAATTCTAATTCGTTCATGCTTTTGATGTTGCTATTAGAGGGCGCCAGCTACGGCCTACCTCACTTGTTTTAGAAGGCATAACTGTTTTTAAGCTTAGTATACTGACCTGTTTATTAAAAACGAACTACTATAAAACCCTTTGCATCAAAAATGTTTACTTTATTCAAGTCTTTAGGATCAACTGTTTTCGAGATAAACGCACTTTAAAGGACACCGCAATTTTCTTATGAAAAATGAGTTTAGGCCAATTGTTTTCAAACTTTGCAAATTGATAGTTCTTAACACGCTGATCAAAAGTCTTCACAGGCACAAAACCCAAAAACCCCTCCAACCCCCCCAAAATCTTCGAAAAAACGAAAGCAAAATTAAAAGTTTGTCACCCTGTATCTTGGTTATCAACTTTGGGATAAGGCAAGTTTACGTAAATTGCATTTTTTCGCCCTAAGGAATCTGTTGTTGCTCTGTGTCCTATTACTTTTGGGACAGGTCATTAGAAAAAAGCCCCCCTTTAAAGGGAAAATTTCCATAAAATTG
>JAHBCN010012434.1:0-26797 GCA_019359885.1 Listronotus oregonensis
TTGGCATTTTAACAGACACATCATATAATGGATGCCAGTAAAAGATATTTGCAAAAAAGTGTGTGCTGTGTTGGTGTACTGTAAGCCAAAACAACAAACTTGGAGAAATTAAAAAAGTCAACATTAGGAAAATTACCAAATACAGAATTCGTCTCAACTACAAGAAGCCTTTATCAGCTTCCTTAAGAACAGGCTATGACGGCTAATTGCTAACCCAAATGACAACTTTTTTCAAAAAATCCGAAAACTAAAAAAAATAATAACCTAACACAAGGGCGTAGCCAGGATTGTATATAGGGGGATAAAGAAAATCCTAGATTATATTGTTTGTTTTGATCGTTGTTTTATTACATGAGCAGTGGAGGTAGTAATTAAAAAAATATATTAAAATTAGAAATAGCTTTATTATTTAACATACAATCTACAGGAGTCTCCACAAAATCTTTTCAAAACTTCTCGTACAATTTCACCTTTTTTGTCTTTAACAATTTTCTGGTGAACGCTTAGCATACCTAAACCGTTTAAACAGTTTTCGGTTATCGTAGACCGCATCCACATTTTTACACGTCGCAAGGTGGAAAAAGACCTTTCTATATGGCTCGTTGTACACGATTGTGCCAACGAAATAATGATAACTTTTCATGTAGCCGCAAAGAAGGTGTCCGCCTCCTTTAACACATCTGTAAAGTTGAATTTTTCTAGATCTGAAAAGAGATTCTTTACTTATCATATTTTTACTTTTGTTATAAAAACGGATTCCAATTTATAGAAATTATTGAGGACACTATATTTTTATTTTTCTCAATTTTCTGCTGATGAGCCGTATTCATTATTAAATGCACAGGAATTTGCTCCGAAAAATGTTTCGCATCGTTTACTGCAGATTTGTGATGAGACATGCTTAACGCAGTATTCATGAATATTTTTAAAACGGCAAAACAATTGAGTTGCAAATGAACCCAAACCTCCAGCTACTAATTTTGGTGAAAATAGTACGCAATATAAACACCCCTTTTAGATGTTTAGAATAACCCAGCCAAGGCGAATAAGTTTACAACCAACTATGAATTTACGCTTGAGATTAGCGGCTTCGACATCTTTGGCAAAGTCGTAACTCTCAGGAGCTATTCAAGAACGTTTAAACATATTCTATTTTTGACTGGTTGGCATTAAAGAGTTCGCCCTACCCATTTGCCGAGGTCGTTATCACAAACATCTTTATCTTCAGGTATATTTTCGACTTTAGAGGAACCAGCTTGAGCCAATAAGTTCTGTGATAAAAGTCTTTCGATTTTTTTCTTCATCACTTCCACTACAACTTTTATTAATTAATTATTCGCATTAAAAAAAAAGTTGCTCAACTTCATATTTTTCGCAACTAGCGCATGTGTGCCGCGCACAACATTTGCTGGTCAGTTGCCTCCCCTCTAACCCTGCATCTCGCCCACCCGCTCCGCTCCTACGTCTATTTTTTTTATCTTGGGACAGTCCACGAAGGCTGATGCCTAAGTACTAACGTACCGTGGGTGTCTTCAGTGTGGTGAGAGGGAGTTTGTTCACACTTAAGTTAGGGTTCTTTACTAGTTTTTTAAAGTTCTTTTGGGTTTTCACTAAACTATTTTATAATTTCTATAACAAAAAAACTACGCTACCCTTGTCGTTATAAGTGACATTTTTTAGAGTAAGAAATTAATGTAAAAAAAAATATATTAGAGATCACATCACGTATTGTTGGATTTCACAATCCAGCCTGTTCTTAGGTCTTATAAGAAGTGTCGCAAGCTATGAACCTCGTCAGAATTACAGTTTATCAGCGAACGACCGCTCTTCTAAGGGGGGGGGGCAGCTGCCCCTCCCTGCCTCTACCTCGCTACGCCCATGACCTAACATAAATTTGCCATCAAATTCCATAAATCCCAAGTACAGCGCATTGCTTAACAGTTCCGTTTGCTTGCCTTGACCCTCCACTACTATGCATCAAGAGCAAAAACGCGCGTTCAGCCCAGTAATCGCACTATTTTTTGCCACTTTTCGCCAAATTTACATGGAAATTAAAGATATAGAAGTAATAGAATAAAATTTGAAGTTTAACGTTTCCTTTACTGTATTCAAATAGGACCCTTTGGTTAATGGGTGTTTTTAAATAAGGAGCATTTTTACATTAGCTACCCGTAAAAAAATTGTCTAAATTTTTTCTGCAGTAGTTAATCCTTTGATCTACTAAAGGTACTGAAATATTGAAAGAAGATGCATTTACGCACGAAAAATATTTTTTAAAGGCAGAAATTGTCATTTTGATGTCGGTCCGATTAATCGGTTTTAAAGTCGATTCAAATAGTTCAATTGAAAATAAAATTGTTCTTGAAAGTTATCATGCTCCTATATTTTAAGACTTCTTGTATACATAATATAAAAAATTGGTAAATAAAATACTGTTATTTATTTTTTACTATGATTTTCATTGATGTAACTTCAAGTCAGTCTGATGACTTGGAACATATAGTGTGACTGCTGTGTCCTGGGTGGTTCCAGCAAATTCCGTTTGTGCGCAAAATATAGCAGTACACGTGTGCTACTTATAGGTAAAGCGTATTTTTAGTTTTCCTTTTGGTTTAAAGGTAAAAAAATATTTATTGCAGGATTTTTTGCAGTAACATTAAGGTAGTCACTCTGACGATTCTGTTTACTATAGTATTAACGCAACTACATTGTAAAAAAATTACGGTAATTGTCTTGAATGTTGCCTCCTCTCCGATTTTGACCAAATTTGGTATTGGTGGTGGAATTTTTGGGGAGTTGATTACGAATTTAAAAAAATATTTTTTCCGGCAACGTTTCGTTCTCGAGATATTAAAGTTGAAAATCAAACTAACTTATTTACACTACTCCTCCTTCTTTTTGCACAGAATTCTTGATTTCTACACTAAATTGCAACACAATATGTCACAAATACCTTTTAAAAACTTGTTTTTATATTTATTTTACATCTTTTATCCATTTAATTGCAAACCTCCACTGTTACACGCCACAATAACGTGATGTCCGCAACCATGTATACACTAGGGGTTTTTTAAACAAATATGGCTGCTGCCTTTTAAGTTGAAAGTTAGCAATTTAATGAAAAAAAAGGTGTAAAATAAATAAAAATACAAGGTTTAAAAAAATGTTTATAAAATATTGTGTGCCACTTTAGCGTAAAAATCAAGAATTGTGTACAAAAAGAAGGGGGAATATATCTCAAAAACAAAACTTTTCCAAAAAAATATTTTTTCAGATTCATAATCAGCGCCCCAAACCCCCCCCCCGTATACCAAATTTGGTCAAAATCGGAGCGGAGGCAACTTTCGAGACGACTAAAATTACGGTTCCTGAAATAGATCTTTTTAAGAGCATTATACTAAAAATAAAATATTTTTTTTTTGCATTTTGTACAGTAATGCACTACATAAAAGAGCTTAAAATCATACAGTAATAGACCATTTTACAGCATAGAAACTATTACTCATAAAAACACAATGGCTTAAATATTGTTTCAAAATATATAATTATGTCGCAGGCGTATTGAATAACCCGACTTTTCGCAAAAAGACTAGGTGTTTTGCAAAATGCCGGCGTTTTGAATAATTTAATACCTTTCTGCAACAAGCCTGGCAATTTTCAGGCGTTTTGCAAAATGACTAACTAGAGCTAGGCAGATTGAACAACTATGTCATTTTTGTTACAAATGACTATTCAGATTTCACAAAATGTTGAACCTACGTTTTCTAACTTAAAATGTATGACTCGCGTCTAGAGATACCCCGGCTCACAAGCTTCTTGACAGTGTTATAACCTTAAAAATTAAATTTTAAGTGTAAAGTAATAATTTGGGGTTTTTTTTAAAGTCCCCGCAAAGTCTGAAATATTTTTGGGAAAATAAAAAGCTGCTTTGCTAACCAGGACTAACCATGACCGACTAGAACTTATAGGGTTTTTGAATTTGTCTAAATTTTCCATACATAGAAGTTATTAAAAAAATTTTTATAATTTTTGATATGGTAAAAGATATATATTTTTTTAAAGTTAATTATATATTCCCGGGGTTTTTTCTAATACGTTGTTAAAATTTTGTTTATAGCTTCTACAAATAATTTAGACAAATTCGAAAGCCCTAAGTTCATCTAGTCGGTCATGGTTAGTTTTGGTTAGCGAAGTGGCTTGTTATTTTTCCCAATTATATTTCAGACGTAAAAATGGGGGAAAATTTGTTAAATATTTCTAGATATAGTGCATCAGTAATAGATTATGTATGTGTAAATTTTGAAGGGGGATAAGTGTGATTGTTTTTGGGGCCCCCCCTTTTTCTGATCACGAGGCGGTACATCAAGGTTTCCCCTGTAAGTTTAAGGTGATGAGGAAAATCGGACGCTTGGTAGAATATTTAGTTAAAAAAATTTTTAATATTTTTTGGAAACATATTCCGGGACAAACTGGAAAACTGTATTGACTGGTCCAGATCCTGTAAGTCCCATTTCCCCCCACACTACTAGATATTTTTATTTATAATTTTCCTTAAAAGAAAAATTAAATATAAATGTAAAAAATTTGGATTCCGGGGGGTTAAAAAAATTTCAGCTAAGAATTTAAAATCACTACATATTTAAAAAAATTTTCTGACAATGCCAATTTTCATAGATATTTTAATAAGTAAAAAAGGTATTTAAGGCGCACTAAAAAAATGGCAAAAAGGGGACTTATTATAGGGATAGAATCCCAATTCCCGGGGTAAATCTAAGGAAAGCTGGAATATTGTAAGTAACATAAGAGGAAAAAAGGTTTTAAATTAAAAAAAAGCTAAATATTGACTTAAATGACTAAACTCTTTTTATTGTTGGTGGATCAAATTTAACAGCAAATATTCAGTCTAATTGGGGTCCAAATTTTTTTAACAATGTTTCTGTAAGGGGTACTTTTGTTCTCTTTGACCCCGATGTTGATGACCCCGGGTCCATGTTTCCCAAATTAAAAAAAAAAAAAGTCATCCGGCTTGGATGGAGTTTCAGCTAAATTTTTTTTAAAATTTAGAAAACAATGCCCTAAGTGCTTTGGGGGCAATAAATTATTCATTTAGAAAGGAATTTTTCCTTTTTGTCTTAAGACTGCTGTGGTTATCCCCCTTTCAAAAGGGGGCAAACCCCAATAACCCGCAATTTTCCCCCTATTTCCAAGCTGCCCCCCCTTTCCAAAATTATTGAAAAGTTAGTCAAAAAAAGATTTTTGGGTTTTTTTTAAAAGACAAAAATTTTTTTGGGGGTCTATTTCCTTTCCCCGGAACGAACAGGTAAAAGTGAAGCAATCTTTTCATTTCTTAAAAACCTATACACCAGTCTGAATGATGGTGATGTTGGGGGCGTATTTTGTGATTTGGCAAAGGCATTCGACCGTGTAAATCATGAGTGCGTTGCGTAAACTAGAGCGTTATGGTGTTAGGGGTTCCTTGGATTGGTTTGCCCTTATCTCTCAAATAAAAAACCCAAAGGAAAAACAAATGGAAAGTGCTCCAATGTTTTTTCTATAAGTAGTGGCATCCCCCCAAAGGGTTTAGTACTAGGACCAATTTTTTTTTCAATATATATTAATGACCTGCCAAAAATTAACATTGAGGGGGCGTTTACATTGTTTGCAGATGATGCAATTTTTGGGCATGGAAAGAATGGAGAAAGCTTGAAAGAAATTATTGAAAATGATTTGAGTATTGTGAATGAGTGGTGTGCTGCAAACTGTTTATCCCTTTTCATTCTAAGACTGGAGTATTAAGTTTTAGATTTAATTGTGATAATTTTTTTTAAAAAAAAGATTTTGTAGAGAATAGATCAGTCACAAATTTTTTTGGGATTTTTTTAGACAGGAAATTAAAGTTTGAAGAACATATATTAGAATTGAGCAAGAAACTGTCGAGGGGGGGGGATAAGAACAGTGTCAAAGGAGCGGGGATCCCAATTCCGCACAGGGGAAGCATTGTTCGAATTTGGGGGGAGATATGGAATAGCATTTTGGGGTTTTTGTAAAGTCAATTAATGAATTCCATTTTTTGGTTTTAAAAAAAAACGAGCAAAATATCTGTTTAAAGTTAAGTGCGGGGGAAATTGCAAACCACTGTTTGTTAGTGGAAGAATATTAACTAAAAAGGGAATTTTATAGTGGAGAGGGGGCTGCCTTTGCAAAAAATAAAAAAAATTTATAGCACTTAATCCACAAAAAAACTAAAAAGAATTTTCCCCCTGCCTTTTCCCCAAAAAACATTGACTAAAAGATCTATTTTTTTGAAAGCATTAAAAAATAATCACATTCCAATTCTTTTAAAAAAATTTAGATATCGCTTTTAAAAAAGGGAAAGGTTAAAATTTAAATTTTTCAAGACCGTATTGGGGTTTAGGAAATTACGATGACACTTTTTAAAAAAAAGTTTAGTAATTTTTTGGGTTTTTTTAAAAATTTTTGAGGATGGGTAGGTGTATGTATATTTAAGTTTTTTATGTATGCCCGATGTTTGTAAATAGTATTGTACATTTTAATTATTATTTAAGTATTTGTTTTCGACCCTAAGGGGGAAAATAGTGACATTTATTATTATTATTTTAATTTTAAATTTGTTTTCCAATATTTATTGTTTTTTTTTACTTTTTTCCTATTTTGTTGTTGTATGTATCTATACGGGTGTTTGTTTGTATGTATGTGTGTAAATATTTTGCATTTTATATGTGAATTATAATTTTTTTAAGAATAACATAATTAATTGTTTTTTAAATTTTTTGACCAGAAATCTAGAAACTTTTTTTAGTTAATATTGTATTTTTTTTTTGTATATACCAGCATTTTTTTTACTGTTATCTTTTTTTTGTCTTCTTCTGTCTATATTATATGGCTCAATGGCTCGAACTTTGAAAATGTTTGAAAATGTTGTATTATTTAAATGTTATGTTAGGTGGGTTTTTTTCAGCTTTGTCAATGAGAGTTTTCTTGGACAATAAAGCATATTATTATTATTATTATTATTATTATTATTATTATTATTATTATTATTATTATTATTAAAAATGACCCTAAATTATTACATTAAAATGTATTTTTTTTAGCCGAGGCCCTGCATAATAAAGCTTTTTGTGTCAACACTGTCAAGAAGCTCGTGGCCGGGGTATCTCTAGCCGCAAGGAAATGTATGCATTATTTGTTATTGTCCGAGATTAACCAAGACACTTGTTTTTGTTTTATTACCTTTTTAAGGTAAAAAAGAATGGATGAAATCAACGATGACCCTACTTTTAAGGACAATATCAATATCAGTAAAAAATAATAATTATTCTAACTTAAACCTTAAGAAAGACAAATTATTCAAAATGACTAAATTTAATTTTGTCATTTTCAAAACGAATTTAATTACTGTTTAATCCACCTAGCTCTGGTTAGTCATTTTGCAAAACGCCTGAAAATAGCCAGGCTCGTTGCATAAATGTAATTGTTCAAAACGCCGGCATTTTGCAAAACACCAAGTCTTTTTGCAAAAAGCCGGATTATTCAATACGCCTGCGACATATACATATATATTTTTTTATTTATAATCGTGTTTAAACTCGCATTTATTTAAAAAAATTCTGGTAACATTATTAATTTTTGTCATTCTGATGACGCCATAAAGAAGTGGTTTTGGGAAAGTCCCTGACTTTAATGGCATAATTTACCATAAACAATTTTCATTCAGCCAGCTTAATCATATTATTCGCATAACCGATTTTATTTAATAATATTATGAGATATTTTATTTACATAAATAGCCAAAAATGTCTACCAAATTAACAAAATTTTATTCTTTTGGCCATAAAAGTTATTTAAACATCAAATAAAGTAGACAAATTAAATTTTAAGTACATATTATATGCCTTAAAATAATACGTTAGCATTTAAAAAAGGATTTCTAATCAATGCATTGTTTTATCTAGCCGAAAAAAGGGCCAGAATCATAGGCGTGCGCAGGGTAAAGCTGGTGGGGATGCCGAGATAATAATAATAATAGTAATAATAAAAATAATAATAATAATGAAGTGAAAGCCTCAAAATATCGCACAAGCGGACAATGCACTTCGAGACAGACTTTCAGAACATACAGATATATTGGCACTTAACAACGCTGTTTATGAGGCTGCGAAACAACTTATTCCTAACGACCGCGCAGAAGCTTTCACCAAACTCTTCAAAAGAGAACACCGAATACAGCAAATAGCCAAGAAAATAGATTTGACGCGGCAAGAAGCATCACGTATATAAAGTGTATTAAAAATATATATCATGCAACAGACCTTTCACTGGAAAAATCAGGAAAATAGCTGTAAAGCTACGCCAAAAACACCATACACTTAACAGACGTGTGCTTCTCATCATCAAACAGCGTTGCCTAGGCCGCATACGATCCTTGGGTGTTATAAACAACAGCTTAAAGAAAAAGGCTAGAGGGATAAGAGACACAAATAAATTGAACTAGGCCTTCTAGCTTTCTCGCAGACTCAACACCAACAATTGAAAATCCGCCATCAGCAAATGTCGTGGAACAGTTCTGGAAGGATGTTTACGAAGTCTCAAAGCCCATTACAACGAGACACTCCAGCATTGACTAACTTTAGAGCCTATTGTGTGGACAAGCAGCTTGACCAGCATGAGAGTGCGCCAATCACGCCGGAGAGGTGAAAAGTGCCCTAGATGGTGTAAGAAACTATTTTTGCACCTGGTCCGGATGGTATCAACAACTGCTGGTGGAAGAAATTTCCCAGTACACATCCACATTTAGCCAGAATCTTTGATTCTTGGCTCAACGGGAACACGCCAATTCCTGAGTGGTTTTTGAAGGCCGAACCATATTGATACCAAAAGGGGGATTTAAAACTACCCAAAAATTATAGACCGATCCCCTTGCCTCAATACTTGCTACAAGGCTTTCACCAGAATTTTATATTCTAGAACATTGAGTGCAGTTGATCCCATACTTTTTGATGTAGGGGGAGCAGCGAGGAGGGAAAAGAGGAATCAATGGTTGCAAAAAAAAATCTCCTAATCGACAGATGCATCACACAAGACTCAATCCAATACAAACGCAACCTTAATATAGCATGGATCGACTACAAAAAAGCGTTTGACACAACATCTCACGAATTACTGTTGCATCTGCTTAAAGTCTTAAGGTTCCTTTTTAACCTAATTCGATGCATTGACCGACTGATGTCACTTTGGAAATCAAAGTTCTCTATAACATCTGGAGCACAAAAAATTATTACCGAACCCTTAACGTTTAAAAGGGGCGTATTTCAGGGTGACTCCCAGTCCTTTGCTTTTTCCGTATTTCGCTGTTTTCCCGTATCCGTGTCTCTTCGAAAGACACGCGGATATTGCTGTGGACCACCTGGAAGACGTAAGCATCTGTTTTATATGGATGACCTAAAACTGAACGCAACCAGCGGCGAGACCTACAAAAAGTCTCTTAAAGTGGTTCACGAATACACCAGAGATGTTGGAATGGAGTTCGGCCTCGAAAAATGTGCAAAACTTAAGCTAAATAAGGGCCGGGTTCGGAAACGATTTGAAGCTGACCAGCTTGCCGATAGCGCGCTACTTCGCCCCTACAAAACAACGAGAATTATCGATATTTGGAATCGACCAAAACCGGACTCAAGATCAGAGCTGTGAAGACCGAGCTTTGAAGCAATTACAGGCGACGTTTACGGAGAATTTGGGAATCCGAATTATCTGGAATAAATAAGGTCCTTGCTACCAACATGCTAGCAGGCCTGTATTGCTTTACTCTTTTGGAGTGGTTAAGTGGACGCGAGAAACTGCGCGAGCTGGACATCAGCACACGAAAAATGATATTTCACCGTAGCATCCACCCGCGCTCATCAATACCCCGTATTTACCCCCGCGCCACCAGGGAGGTCGGGCCTTTAAGCTTGGAGTGTATGCACGATGGGCTGGTTTTGAGTCTTGCTTGTCAAGTTGCCAATAGTACTGATCCACTGATGCAACTAGTAAGAGCACACGAAATGGCTAATGTTGGAGCGTTTCTATTTAAGGCAGCGGAGCGAGCAGCGGATAAATTCGGGTCCCGATTTGCAATAGATCCAAACGACAACCAGTCTTGTAAGACTTGAGTCTAAACCGTAAAAACTGCAGTTAAAGAGCAGAACAGCAGATGCTCTTAGAAGATCACATTAATGCCGCAACACGGAGTATTTTACCGAAACATAAAAAAGACTCAATCTATCTCGAAACCTCACGTTTGGGTTTAAAATCTGCTGAGCTCAAGTCTGAGACCGATTTTTTCCAGCATGCCAGGAGGGGGGGGATAAACACATTGGTATATCGAAGCCAGTTTTCTAACTTCCCCGATACTGCTTGTCGAGCTTGTCGACAGCCCCCAAAAAAACTAATGCACCTATTGTCAGCTTGTCCAGTGCATGCTGTAAGTGGTTCCCCCCACCGACATAACGATGCGCTTCGGGTACTTTATTATCACCTCAGACATTATTACGGCATCGACGAAACGGCAATTTTGCCATTTGCTCCCGGCGATATCGAGGCAGTAGTGGAAAATGACAACTGTCGCATATATTGGAATTATGCATTCCCAACTACGCATCAAATTCGCGCCAATAAACCTGATATCGTTCTCCTTGATAAAAGAAATAATCTTGGGGTGTAATTTTGTTTTCCCCCCCCGCGGAAACTAACATCGATATAAAGGAACGGGAGAAACGAGCCAAATATCAGGATCTACTCGGCGAACTTCGGAAGGGGCTAAAACCGGGGGATAACGTGCGGGGTTTGGGTTTTCCTAATTGTCGGCGTTTTGGGGGGCATAAAAAGGGAAAAGTTTTGGGGGAGCTGGGGAATGGATTCCCCCCTTCAACATTCACCCGAACAACTGGTGATGAAAATGCAAAATCTGTTGTCCTTGGGGGCCCCTTTGTTTACTGAGGCAAAAAAATTTGGCCGAAGATCACTGACCGAGCGGACGCGGGGTGGTCTTTCGATACGGATGGCCTTCCGCATGACGCCCTGTGGGGTCGGAGCCATGGGATACGTCTTGGATCTTTCAAAATAATAATAATGAAGTGAATAAAACTGGATACGATACATTTCATACATTTGAATTAAGAATTGTAATTTTTAAATCGAACCTTATCAAATAATAATTTTCATATTTTAAATACAGTAATCTTATTCAGACTAGTGGGGGTGCCACGGCTCCCACGGCACCCACTGTGCGCACGCCTATGGTCAGAATTAAGAAATAACTGAAATCTTAAAAAAAAAATAATTTCTCCAAAATAAAGCAAATCAAGATCTACTGATACATGATTCCGGAAGCTTAAACATATATTTAGGGATTTCCGATCACTATATTGTTTTATTTAGCCGTAACTAAGCGTCTTTAGAAATAAGAATTTACTGAAGTCTTTAAAAATAATAATTTATCTGAAATCAAGCAAATCAAGACCTGCTGATACATGATTCCCATAAACATATAATTAAGTCTCAAGAAAAAGAATTTTACAAATTTTTTTCATGTTGTTAACTTTCCTAAAAACGTTGCTAATTTGAATAACACCCTAATATGCTGAATTATCCAAAATATCGCTCCAAACTATTTAAAGTGCGATTTAAACAAAATACTCGTTAAACAGCATCTGTCTTATGCCGGTTTAAAACAATAATTTTTCCGAAGATCAGCTTCTCAACTTTAAAAGGGTCCAAGTTAAGGCGCGTTTACACCAAAGTTGACAACAATATTGTTTGTAGAAAACCAAAAATTGACAACTAAAAGTAGCTTTTCTTAAATTAGAGCAACAAGTGGAAGATTTTTTGTAGAAAACTAAAAGTTGCTTTTCTCACATTTAGAGAAACAAGTGAAAAACTTGTTGAAAAAGAAATTACGCGAAAGGTTTAGCCCGTAGTTCTCCACTAGTTTTCTACAAGTTGCTTATGCAAAGCGTGCAACAACAAATCTTCCACTTTTAGTTGTCAACTTTTTTTGATCTTTAAAAAAGGCACGTTTACACCAAAGTTGACAAAAGATTATTTGTAGAAAACTAAAAGTTGTACTTCTCAAATTAGAGCAACAAGTGGAAGATTTTTTGTAGAACACTAAAAGTTGCTCTTCTTAAATTTAGAGAAACAAGTGGAAAACTTGTTGCCAAAGAATTGGCGCGAAAGGTATGTAGTAGTTCTCCACTAGTGTTCTACAAGTTGCTTGCCCAAAGCGCGCAGCAACAAATCTTCCACTTTTAGTTGTCAACTTTCTTGATCTTTACCGTTGCTGTATTTTGTAGAAAAAGCAACAAATTGCCGCCACTTGTGGAAAACTTAGTTGAAGACTTTGGTGTAAACGCGACGACACTCCGGTGGAAAACAAAATTTAGTGAAAGATTTGTCTCTCCACAAGTGGAAGACAGAAAAAGTTGCTGTGTTTTGTAGAAAAAGCAACAAATTGCCGCAACTTGTGGAAAACTTAGTGAAAGACTTTGGTGTAAACGAGCCTTTATAAATTTTTTAACAATAGTTAAATTTTAGCAGTTTTTCGGACTCTCTGCGAAAAATGTTCCGATAAGGATTTATCAAAACCAATTATTTGTTTTTCGATTCTTTACAAAGTCCGCTTGAAAACGAAACATGGCTATTTTATGTTGGTTTTTGCATATTGAAAATAGGGAAAAGCATAGTATAGTTTGTCCAAGCTAACATTTTTACGTTGGCTTACATGAATCAGGCTATTTCAAAAACAAAAATCACTAGACTCAGCGTCAAAATCAGCTGATTGGCGTAAATCACCCAGTAATGGATTAAAGGCGTTTCAATTTTTGTATTAAATTTTTCTTGTGTTTGGGTGTGTTATTTCGAGTTTTAAAGTAATTAGTGAGATTACAAATTACACCTGAGTGTTTTTATTTTATTTATTTTTTTTGTAGGGACTCTGACATTTTTTATATTTCATAATTATTTTATTTTGAAGTAAGTTTTTAATCTTATTGGTTTTAAGAAAAAACCACCAGAATAGATATTTTTAGAGTATGAATAACAGTGATTACTGTATTTCCAGTTCGGCAAAGCTTCGAAACCCACTTCAGAGCTGTGATGAGTCGGAGGTAAGAAAATACAAAATATAACCTAATATATATATTTCTTGAAAAATGATCAGAATAGTGATCTTGCATAAGGTAAAATTACTGGTTTAGTATCATAATTATAATCTAAAAATACATACTCAGATGTGTCAAATGTTTTAAGATTTAAATATATTTTTTAGGATCTTATAGTGGCAGTTGCTGACAATGCAAGAAGCAAAATATGAAATTTATAAGTAACTTAAGCTTAATGTAAAAACCAAATGTGCAACGCATGAAAAGGGAATTTTCCAAAGGTTTTATGGAAAATGAAGAATTAGGAGAAAATAAAAATCTTTGGGTGTTTCTCGATAAAACCTAGATCTTCTCGAACAGCTCTTTTCACAGGTCTTGGCAGGATGACGATGTATATTTCAGTGGAAAGGCAAAACATTCTCATCACTCATTATACGCTAGAAAAAAAATGTACTCTCCTAAACTTACAGAAAAATGGAAGGGATCATTTTTTTAATTTACAAGGTGAAGCACTTTTACAATCCTCTAATAAAATTTTGTTTAGGAGATTACCATGGCGAGATGAATGCTCAAAATTTTGAGAAGTGGGTTAGAGATAATCTACTACCTAATTTGAAAAGGCCTTCATTAGTCATTTTAGATAATGCCAACTACCATAGTAGGTTTTTAGAAAACTGGCCAAATAGTGGCTGGAAGAAAGAAAATATGGTTAAATGGTTAGAAGACCGTAATATTCCTTTTGCAAAATCGCGACAAAAATATTTTGTGGTGCTTGATTCAGCGCCTACCAAAGCCTCCCAAATCTTATGTCGTCGATGCTCTTATTCAGCAGGCTGGTCATCAAGTGCTGCGCTTGCCTCCATATCATTTCGAAATCAATGCTATTGATGGACACAGGGACACTGCCACTTCTAAAGCCTTAATCACGACCTTCCAACGTTTTTGATAAATTTATTTTATAAAATATCTTCTAGCATCTTATTGTGTTAATGATACTCTAAATAAATAAATGATTATTACTGTTTTGTTTTATTTATTTTATTATTTAATATAGAAAGCAGCTAAAGAAGTTATATCAGATAAAATAAATCATCGACTTATCTTCAGGCATTTTTAAAAAATAGTAAAATTGCAATAAGTGATATTGAACCATCCCTTACAGTGAGATATTTTATTAGGATATTTCAATTCAACTGTGAAGAATTTTCCTGCAAATATAACAAAACATAACAGGTGTGTTTGTTATTCAGAAATAGTGTACACTCTATTTTACACTTTTTATGTACCTAACAGGTGTATTTTAGGACTAAGTGTGTACAAAAAGTGTAAAATAGTGTAAACTATTTCTGAATAACAAACACTTAATAAATAACTATTTATCTGCACTATACCGTGTGTCCCAGGATGAGCGAATTTATACGTAAAAATGACAAAAAATTTTGGGGTTGAAATTTGACAGTTTGGCATCCAGCCCTGCTTGATTAAAAAATATAATTTAGCATACTTTTTTTTTAAAATCAAGCATGCTTGATAATTTGATTTTTTTAAATTTTATGAGTAGGTAAAGTGTATTTCTAGGCAAGATTTAAAAAAAGTTTATAAGAAAAAGTTGTCTGAAATGCAAAATTAGCGAATAAATTTCATAACCATAGGCCTAATTTGATTTTTACGTTTTGTTTACCAATTAATTTTTTATTCATATTTAATAGGTAAATAATAATTTAAACGTAAAAATCAAAGTAGGCATATGGTTATGAAATTCGGTATTCGGCATAATTTTGCATTCTAAACAACTTTTTCTTATATTTTTTTTTAAATTTTTAAAATACTATTTTAACCTACTCATAAAATTTAAAAAATGCATCAACATGCTTGATTTTAAAATAAAAGTATGCTAAATTTTATTTTTTAATCAAGCAGGGGCGGGATGCCAAGGTCAAATTTAAACCCCAAAATTTTTTGTCATTTTTACTATAAATTCGCTCATCCTGGGACACACTTATAGGCTTATTCTATGTCAGTAATACTATGAAAATATAGGCACTGCTTCAGATCCCTAAAGTTCTTTTGATGTAGCAGAAACAGAACCTTTTATTTTGGGGCATAGCGAAAATGATAATGTTTAATAAAATATTATATCAAACATCAAGCTTTAACAATTCATGCAAATTTATGAACAGCAAGAAAAAAATACTGCTTAATTTAGTTATTGTAATCTAACACCATTTTTGTTAAGATATTAAAATTTTGAAACTCCCTTCCCCCAGTACAGTACGGTTCTGACTAAAATTCTTATATCAGCCAACTTTAATCTGAAAAATAAAATTTACTTATATGTAGGGATATTCGCATTGCCAACCTAAAAATGTTAGTTTGGACAAACTATACAGATTTTTGTTGTTATGTTCTATGCAACGCTTTTTAAAAGATAGCATTGTTGTTTGGCTGTAAAATTTTAGGAAACAATAAAACTCTGCAAGCTATGTAGTAATTTGTATAATGTCCAGCATTTTAAAACCCGGCATCCATGGTTCCTAGGATTTTGGCGTTATACAAGCCTTTGTGGGCTATTATGATAATGAAAAAACCTATAACCAAATAATAAACTACTCAACGTTTGACTTAAACTATATTAATAAATACTAAAACAATAAAAAATTACACTTAAAAATACACAATTTAGTAAATCCTTTCAGTTTTACTCTGAAGAAGGATGTCCCGGTTCTCCAAAACTTGGAATATGGGGCTCCCCACTCACAGTCTCAGTTACACAGCTATCTTCAGTCCTTGTGCCTTCTGTAGATTGTTGCGATCTCTTTTTTTCTACATGACCTTGGCAGTGTTCACACTCATCATCAGATGAATCGGAAGATGAGCTTTCCCCAAATTTTCGAGGTTTGTTGAATATACAACAACCTATAAAAAAACAAAATAATTTTATATAAACAGACCTGCACAGTCATTTTTTATAAGATAAAAATAATACAATAAGAAAGGCCTTGTTCTCACATGGGGCACACCCAAATTACTCTTTAGCTTCTATGGTTTAACCATTTAGGCTCATTTTTTTAAATATTCTTGTCTTGAATTTGCCTATAGATCCCCCTTTTTGATTTTCATAAAAAAAAAAAGAATTTTCGGGCCGCAAATATTTTATCAAAGAAACCCTCCCCCAGAAAAGGGGGACAAAATCCAGAAGGCTGATGCCTAAGTACTAATGTACCGTGGGTGTCTTAAGTGTGGTGAGAGGGAGTTTGTTCACTGGGTCTTAAATATTCGGAGATTGGGAGGAAAAGGAAAAAGTTCCAGGGAGAGTTCCATAGACTTGACACTCTAGGGATGAAGGAACGAAAAAGCGGGAAGTTCGGTCCTCTCTAACTAAACTGTAAAAGGATGCATAAAAGTTGCACTAGGAGTTGCTCTGTTGGGGTTTGCCAGAGAAGGAATTATACTGGCCAATTCCTCTAGCAGAAGCCGTAAAAATACCTATAGAAGAGCGACAGATCCCCTACAGTTGTTGGGCAAGAAGAGGTAGCCTTTCTGTTAGCATTGGATCATTAATAGTCCATAATGCTAAATGTTTTAGGGGACGCCATTCCCCAAACATGAGAACAATATTCTAAAGAAGGCCTGATTTGGGATACATACAAAATGTACAGATTGGAAAAAGAGAAATATTTTCTGGCTCGGAAGAGGAATCCAAGCTTTTTTGAAGCTGCCGAGGCTATGGTTGTGGTTAGTGGTGTGTTTGTGCCAGTTGAGGTTATTCTCAAAAGTAACGCCGACAAGAGTAATCGACTCTTTGTTCTGCAGAACTTGGCCGCTCATATGCAATGGATGAACATTGGCAGACTTTTTTCGCGACAGCGAACATGTCTGTGTTTTTGAGGCATTAAACTGAACAAGATTTTTGGCGCCCCGATCCAAGATAAGTTTGAGGTCTTGTAAAAGAGATATCTGATTGACCTGCGCTTGTTTTCCAAATCAGAATTACATGGTGGCTTACGAAATTGAATACTAGAGTGGAGGGTACTATCGTCAGCAAAACTATGAATGGAATTGATTGTGGAAGAGGAAAGATCGTTAATGGTAAAGAAACAGCATGGGTGCCAACACTGAGCCCTGGGGCACTCCAGCATTAATTTGGTAGAAGCTGGAAGAATGACTGATATACGTCGATTTGAAAGGAAACTGGAAAGCTTAGGTGGAAGATAAAGAAGTTTTTAAGGAAGCCCATCATGCCGACCTGATTGAAGCTTTGGATATGTCAAGAGCAACGATCTGAGATTCACCAAGAAACTTGGTGAATCTCAGATGGGACTTGTTCCAGTTCTGTGAGACAAAGAAAAGAAAAAATGATCATATATCACATATTCTTACTATTCCTTATTATTCCCACAAAAGGTCATAATATTCCAAATTTTTCACGCCAAAGAGTCTTTTACCCATAAAAGGTGCAGGAAAAATTTGATTCAACAAAAATTGTTTAGAATCATTCAAGGAATAATCTATTTCAGCATTTTTGGACACATTTTTAGGCCGAAAATTGGCATAAAAATCAAAGTTTGGAGACAAATCTCCAGAAAATAAACACCCAAATCAAAAATCCAAAAAAAGGGGTCGATAGACAAATTCAAAACGAGAATCTTAAAAAAAAGTCCAAACAGTTAAACTATATCAGCTGTAGAGTAATGGGGTGGAACAATGTCGCTTCATGCCACTGTGTCGAGGTTGAAGCCAAGCCTTAAGAATAAACAGCACACTTCTGATGGACTTATAAATTCTATAGTGACAATGTAAATCATGGCCAAAACTAAAACTTTTGTTTAATGTAGTTATTGTTATTTTTTTAACTTACATTTCGATTTTTTCCTTCCTAAATTTTCATTATCCACTGTTTCTGTGCTCCATTTGACTTTCCTATTTGTTTTGGGCTTCTTTAATTTTACAGTAACTCTAGGCACAGCATGATCCTAAAAAGAACATTTAAAAAAAATGTATTAAAAAATAATTAAATGTATACAGAATGGTTCATTAGCATGGTAAAGTTAAAAAGCACTTTTCCCTATCATTTTCGTGACAATTCAAAGTTTGCTATTTTTATTGAATTTTTGCCATTTTACACTTTTTTTGGTACTTTATTTTAAAAAATTATATAATGTGTTAACACACCAAAATAAATAAATGCCAGTTTATAAGATTAAGTGTAATATTAAAGATAAAAAAATTATGTTGGTGCACAAAGCGCATCATATAATTTTTAAAATAAAAGATCAAAAAATGTGCAAAATGGCGAAAATTCAATAAAAATAGCTAGTTTAAAGTTTTTTTTTGGTACTTGTCACTCTGATTTGTTTTATCAATTTATTGGAAATGTAAATATAGATACTTGGACCTAAAATAGATATAATAAAATGGCACAAATTTAAACTTTGTATTTTCATGAAAATGATGGGCGAAAAAAGGCCAGATTTTACCCCACCTCCTTTCTATGGAAAATAGTTGTGTTAAATTTAATAAAACATAGTTTTTTTTACTTAGTTTGCTATACAGAAGCAACACATTTTATTACTTTATAAATTTCAATATCTGAGTCCCACATGACCACAAATCTGGTCTCTTTTGTTCCTCATCTCAGAGCAAATTTAAAAACATAATAAATATATAATCCACAGATATATTATAATTTAATTTTTGCCTATATCACACCCTGTACTTTATTTAATGTTAAAACTTAATTTATCAATTAAGCTTTCACTTATAAAGTTTTAACTAAAAAAAATCCAGTTAAAGTTTTGTAATTCTTAGTTGAATAGCTGTATTATGTCAGCTACACACATTCCAGAAATCCTCTGAGAAAAAACTGTGCAGGACTGGCCTTCAGGTTCCTGGATCGTGTGTGTATGAGAATGCCTTTGTCTTCTAATATTTCTTGTAAGTATGTGGGTGCCTTAAGTCAAATTTTTAAGGCAGTTTTGCATTAGGCAACACCTGTATATTAAAAAATATGAAGATCATGACAAAGGGCTTTCAGATAAGGAGCTATTATCAATGCTATAATGCGTTAATATACTCACAGGTTATAACAGAACACCAGTACCACATTTTTAAAGAATACAGTTTAATATTCAAATGGGAGCAGCAATCTCTGTTTGAAAAGGTTTTATTGAAGAGAAACGGAAAATCGACTTTTAATATTAATAATCTTTATTGTAAACATATACAAAAGGCAGACCCACATGAATTAAAATCATAGAAATGATATAAAAACTTGATCCAACTTTTGTTGGAAAATGATGAGTAAGAGTGTATAAAACTCATACTCATGAGGAAATTTATTCTTTTTTCAACTTAAAACAAACATAAAAAATGCTCAATTTTGTGTTTTTCAAAGTTAAATCTTAATAAGTATGTATTAAACAATAAAATAACACAGGAATAAATAATTTAAAAATACTGGTAGTGATGGCAATGAGTTAAAAGGTTAAATAAAAAAAACAAGAGAATCCAAATATTTTTAATAAAATCAAAAAATATAAGTCTTTACAATTACCTGGTAAACTGTATATATGAAAATACTATAATTTTTGTAATACCTATATCTAAAAACAACTAAAATGAACAAACATTCTGATAACAAAATATTTTTATATAACATACCTATAGCTGGCTGATAACCTCTGAACATAGAAAAACAAATGCAGGTATAAGTTATAAGTAACTTAAACTTTTTTACTTTTTAAATTTATATAAAAAAAGCATAGACTTAAAATCTCCTTAGTAACATTCTGCCTTGGTAAAAAAAATAAAAGAAGGTATCCTGCAAGTTCTAAAGCTTTAAGAAATGACATTTGCTCTCTTCAGAGATGTAATTTTCTCTTTACTATACTCTAGTAACTCACACAAAACCTCATCAGTATGTTGCCCCAAAACAGGAGGAGCACTTCTAATCTCATTACCCCCTCACTGTACCTTACTGGGGGACCAACAACTTTTACTTTACCTGCCTCTAAATGATCTAATGTTTTAACTAAACCTATATGTTTCACATGTGGATCATTGAAGGCTGCCTGTAGGTTATTTACAGGACCATTTGGAAATGAAGTATTTTCCAGAATTATGCCCCATTCACTGTTAGTTTTTGTAGTAAATATTTGACTTAAAATTTCTACTAACTCATTACGATGTTTTACACGTTCTTTATTAGTCAAAAATTTAGGATTTTTGGCCAAGTCTTCTCTATTAATTATCTTACAAAGCTCCACAAACTGTTTATCTGAACCTGTCCCTATGGTAAAATATCCATCCTTAGTGGGAAATGCTTGGTATGGTACTATACTCTCATGTGCAGTGCCCCACCGGCTCGCTTCTTTGCCTGCATTCAAATAGTTTGACCCTATGTTTATTAGAGTTGATAATTGGGTTGACAGAAGGTCACAGTCTATTTTTTGCCCTTGACCTGTTTTAGAACGCTTGATTAAAGCTGCCATAATTGCACCATGAGCATAAAGACCTGAAGGTAGAAAAAAATAAAGTGGAACTATAAGTAAAAAGGTTAATATGCATAATCACAAATTACTTTTTTAAGAAAAAGGCTTTTTTCCTTAAATTCTAATAAAAAAATATTATTCTTATGTACCTGTAGCTATATCAATTAAAGCAACACCAACTTTACAAGGTTTCCCATCTTTAGGTCCTGTTATATGAAGCAGTCCACCAATTGAAGCAGCTATAACATCATAACCTGGTCTTTTACTGTAAGGTCCCTCAGGTCCAAACCCTGTTATGGAACAATAAATAAGATGTGGAGCTATTTTTTGAAAGTGCTTGTAGCCCAATTGTAGTTCATCAAGTTTACCAGGGACATAGTTTTCCACTAAAACATCAGATATTTTTGCCAGGGAGTACAGAATATCTTGGCCTTCTTTCGACTGAATGTTGACGCAAACGCTTTTTTTGTTGCGGTTAAAAGTAACAAAGTAGCATGATTCTTTGGTATCTCCAATAAATGGGGGTCCCCAAAGTCTAGATTCATCTCCAGACCCTGGTTTTTCTATTTTAATGACTTCTGCACCCAAATCTCCCAAGACCATAGTGCAGTACGGTCCAGCAACTATTCGTGTAAGGTCTAAAATTCGTATTCCCTCTAAGGGCGAACTATTTTGCACTACATTAGTAAAGTGTATTGATTTTTGCAACTGTTCTTTGTTTATATTTTGCCTTAACAAATAAAAGATTTTTGAAGAAATTCGACAAAACATAATTACTACGCACTACTTAAAAAAAACCTGCGTTAACGTAATGAATGGATCAAGCTTTTATAATGTTTTACCTGCTCGTCAGTAGTTTCGACCAGGGTCACGGTTGATGTTGAAGGTTCGGGGTGTTGGGGTGATGGCACCGAATCAGACATGTTTAAAAATTGTTATACACTAGGTAAGTAAAGCCGAGTACGAAAATTGACAGTGATTATTTCATTTAGTTTATTACATCCTAAATTATCTCCGATTAAATAAAATAAAAGTTTTTTCGCGATACCCTGACGTGACGTTTGTTTTGACACAAGTCAATATTGCGCCATTTTTTAAAATATAGATGTCGCTTTGTCAAATAATTCTTCTTTTTGTCGTCTGGCTTTAAAAGTTCGTGTGCGTATAATAATTACTGTACTCTTCGAACATACACCTTCTAGAGGCAGCCTTTCTGCGTGGCCGTGCGAACAAGCATGCAAGAGAGACAGAAAATATGATTACAACTTTCTCGCTCCAAGCACTGAGTAGTCAGTTGGGTAAATAGGTTTCCCACCGGCCCATCAGCAAGCGGAGCAGCAAGAATGGTTTTGCTGTGATTCCTCTCTCCCTCACGCACGATTTCGACAGCAGAGCGCAAGGCTGTTTTAGGTTTCTAGTAGGTATATGCTCGATAGCTATAGTTGCTGATCACAGCAGAAAAAAATGAAAATTTGAATTGTGTTGATATTTTTGTCCAAACAGCGTCAAGCGTCAACCATTCCTTATTTGGTAGAAATTAAAAAATTTTACTGCTGCTAGACTCAAAAACAATTATAACAAACTTATCCAAGTCAAATATTTTATTAAGATAGCCACAAGTTGTAACCCATTTAAGAACTTGTTAATTCTAACAGTATTGTTTTTATTCCGAACAGATATATTTTTTCTTGCTAGTTCTGTTCTAAAAGTATGCAAGTTAAATTATTTTGTCTATGATTATCTAATAATCCTTAAATCCCAATAAAGCAATGATCTATTTTTTAAAAAGAAAAAGTCTAAATTATAAATTTTAAACCCGCCCATTTTGTAAATTTTTTTAAAAAGTAAATAAGCATGTTGTTAAATTTTATAACTATGTAATATTAACAAATTACTAATTATTAATTAGTAATTTGTGTTATCTAAATTAAATTAATTTAATTAATAATATATTGTGTTAGAAGAAAAAATTTTTTGTAAATAATTTAGTAGTAAATTAGACCTTTGCTTTATCTATATTTTAAAAATATTAATTTATTTTGGAAAACTGGTTTCAAAAAATTTTTTCTATTTGGCTACGTTAGTTTTTTAAGTCAAATATATACCGAATATTAAAAAAAAATATTGGTAATTAATTAATTTTTGCATCGGTAAGCCTACCCCCTGTTTTGGGACCATTCTGGGGGGGAATGGACTACGGCCCCCCTTTATCCCCAATTATAAAATATACAAATTTTTAATTTGATATTTTCATTTTAGAGATATAATTATTTCATAATTATATGTTTTGCAAATTGCTTTTTTTGACTATAATTAATGAAGTAGGTACATCTTTTAAATTTTTTTTTCGTTCATTCTTTCGTGGAAAAACGTTGTGTATAAAGAATAATAATGTTAGTTGCACAAAAAAAAAAACCGACAAAAATTTTATAATTTATATAGTTAGCCCACCTACATGTCGGATTATGCAATACAAATGATTGTTTTAAATAAAAAAAAAATAAAAATTAAATAATTGGCATATTAATGTGTTTTAATTTTCACTAATTAATAAAATTGAAAATAAATATCTTACTTAACTGGGTGAGTAAAACTAGAGATTATTATTATTACCTATAACAATAGATTTATGTTGCTATTTTATGTATTTCGTCTAATATTTTTTTTCAGTCAAATGATAACATATATATACAAGGTAAGTCTGTGAAGTGGGACCCCCCATTTATTGTTTTTAATATTCAAATTTGGGAAAAAAAATGTTTTATACAAAATATTTTCGTTTGGCTGCTCTATATTTTGCGAATAACGTTATGTATACAGCTTTATCAAAAAGCCCGAAAAAGGAAGTTTTTTTTTTTAAATGTTCCCTATATTTTTGGTTAAATTTTTTATCTATATAAAATTCTAGATTTTTTTTATCTGGCATATCATAACCCTATATTCAATTGTTTACAAATATTTTATTTAAATACAAATTTAGAATGAAAAAATCCTCTCATCTCTTAATGTTGTTTTACGTTTCTATGGTTTTAGCGGTTTTTTGTAGAGTGAAAAAACAGCCATAGTAATAATTAATAAATAATTAGATATCACATGACGAGAAATAGGAAAAACCCAAAGTTTTCAAAACCAGATGTGGCCGGGTCGGCTCGATTGGGTTCTGACCGAGCAACACACAAGGTTGTTATAGCCAGAGGCATTCTTTTAGCAGCGGCTACCTGCAGATGAAAATCAGACTTTTTTTTTTTAAGGACAGGAAGTATTGCACGAATCTGTCAAAATTAAAAGGTATGCAAATTAATAATGATTATTTTTAAGCTTCAGTATTGGAATATGTACTTGGGTTTTTAAAAAAATACAGGGTGCCCAAAAAGTCTGGGCTTAAATATCTCGAGAACGAAAGGTTGGATTTAAGATTAACTGAACTTTTTTTTTGACACAATCTCTTCTAATTCTGATTAAAACACCCCACTCCTCTTAAGGGGTGAACGTAAGGGTGGTTTATAATTTTAAATAAAACCCCTATTTTTGCATTTTCGGATTCCCCAAAAAAATTTTGTGTTTGGCCCCCAACCCACGCCACCCCCCGGGGGTGAAAAAAATAAAAAAAAATTAAAAAAAAAAAACTAAAAAAAATGAACAGTTTAATATTAATTAAACCGCAAAAAAATAAACATGTACAAAAAAATGTTCAATCTCAAATTCCACCCCCCCTCGCCACCTCCACGGGGATAACAAAAAAATTTTTTAAACAAAATGAAAATGAACATTCTAAATTCTTAATTAAATCCATAATTAAAATAAACATGTCAAGAAAAATATGTGACCCGATCTAAAAAAACCTTCCACCCCTTTGGATGACAAAATTAAGAAAAAAAATTGCAATAAAAAAAAAGTTTATTTTTTTTTTACGGATTTAATTAAGAATTTAGAGGTTCAGTTTCAATTTTGTTTTATTAATTTTTCATCCTCTGAGGGGTGGCAATGTTAATTGGTGGGTACATGTCTATTTTTAGGGATTTAATTAAATATTTAAACTGTTCAGTTTGGGTTTTTAAAAATTTTTTCGTTTCATCCTGTGAAAGTGGCGGGTGGGGTGAAAAATGGGGCCAGACAAGAATTTTGGGGGTCAAATCAGAAAATAGGGGGCTCTAATAATATAAAACCATACGTTCACCCCCTTAAGAGGCGGGTGGTTTTTGACATAGAATGAAGAAATGTGTCAAAACAAAGTTAATTATCTTGACCAACCTTCTCGGATATTGACCCAATCAAACTCGCACCTGTATATTTTTCTTCAAGCGTCCAAATAATAACTTAGGCACAGCAGAATTTTTTTATTTACCTAGAATATCTCAATAAATCTTATAAATAGAAATACCAATATTGTAATATTCAAATCTTACAACGCGTATTATGATAAAAAAACCAATGTTGAAATATTCAAATTTCAATTAATCACCCTTTAAAAATTCATAATTAATTTTTTTTAAAGTTCTGACAATTTTAAGCGCATTATAATTTGAAAGTGTGATTATTTAGCAGCACGGCCGCTTCACGTCTAAAAAAAGTCTATTGTGATTTTTTAATCTGAATAAATAAATCGAACTTACCTTATAGAGTCACTTGGAAGCGAAAAAAGTTATTTCTTTATTATCAGATGTACAGCATCTACATATGCCCTGTCATGTTATAAAAGTCGAAAATAATAAATATATTAAAAACTGACTTTTCGTCCTCGTTTCACAGTAACTAGTAAACTAAACAGTTCAACACACGCGAGAAACGGCTCCGTACTAAATGATCCGCACAGAATAAAAAGGGGTTAGTTGTGGTTAGTATGATCCGCCGTTGGCAACCCCTTTTATTCTGTGTTGGCAAACCATTATAGTGGGGACGCTGACCTGCCGCCCCAGAATACTGATCCCAGAATACCATACCCATCAGAAACAGGCGCGGCACCTTTGATCTCCGCGTTAGATTTCAAAACAACAGTTACACTGAAAAAAAAATTACACAAATAGCATAATATGTTGATGTACACAATGAAAAATCACTTTAAAAATTTTTTAAGTAGGGCTTTTATAAATATTGCTTTTTTTTTGGAGAATGGCTTACTTCTACTCACGATCTTGTGAGTATCTATATTTATTGTTTCTCTGAAATTTTGTGTTTGCTAAAATAATTGAAGTTATCAATTTAACTTCTAAATCCGTTGAAACAATGTTTTTAAATTTGGATACCAATTAAACTCAATGGTGCGGATTTTTTTGACTTAAATTTCCCAACAGGAAAATGGTAAAGGGTTGGGTTTTAAATTTCTTCCATGTTAATTGTCCTAAGTAGACAAATTGAAACTTGTACAGAATCGTATGAATTCTTTTATTTTTAAATATATTAATGGCAGGGTTTTCGGGGTTGGGGAACACGTTTTCATTAGTTTATTTATTTCGTCATATGCAATATGAACACCGACTTAAGAATCTTATTTGCATGTATCATTTTATATTCCTTTTATTTATTCTTTGATCATATATGATATATAGTTGAAGTTACATCGTTGAGCAGAAATACTTTTTATATTAAATTTTGCTGGTAAAAATAAATACTCTAAAAATACTGCATTAATTGTTTAGTTATTGTAATATTTTATGTATTATAGTATTTAAGAAAATAAAATTATGATCAAAAATTTAACTAAATAAATATATATATATATATATATATATATATATATATATATATATATATATATATATATATATATATATATATATATATATATATATATATTATATATATATATATATATATATATATATATATATATATATATATATATATATCGTCGTTTGGGAAAAACAAATAGGCGTAACTCAAATTTAGCTATTTTACAGGAGACGCAATTAAAGTTTAGGGGTATAGTTCATTGCGTATACAAAGTATCTCGTTTGCTACAAAATATTGCAAGTGGTTTTTAAATATTCACAATATTGAATAGTTTTTGGAAGTTACATTTTTTAAAAAAGAAGTAGTATTTACAAAATTATCGAATTTTGAAAGAGATGCTTTTGTTTTTTTGTACTTTGTCTGCTATTATAATTGCATGACCGCCTATTTGTCAAAAAAAGTGAGGGTGCGTATTTT
>JAHBCN010012435.1:0-26646 GCA_019359885.1 Listronotus oregonensis
TTTTTTTTTAAAATAAAAAAATTTTATTTTCTTTTAAAAGGGTTTTTAAAATATTGGCGTTTTAAAAAAAAAAATCGGTAATATTTGAAATTACGTCTTTTCTTGATTTTTTGCTGTTTGTCTTCCGATTTTAAATATAGATTCGTGTTCAGGGGAAAAAAAATATGCCAGAAAATCTTAGTCCAACGCCCTGCACACACCACTTTTTTTTTGTAGACCTGTGTTATTAATTAAAGTTCTTACATACAATTTGACAAAAAAAAAAAAAACAAAGAAAAAGATTTTTGTTACAAAAAAATTGTTAAACCCAACCTCGGTTCGCAAAGTAACTCTGACCCTAAGGTACTCTTTGCTGAAGCTTATCCTAGATATGCTTAATGGGATTGAGATCGGGTGATTGAGCTGGCCAATCTAAAACACGACTATTCTGCTCTTCCAGTAAACTTACGATAAAAAATGATCCAGAAGAACGAAGTGAAATTCTTGCCCATTCCATAATTGTGCCCTCTCTGTAGTTGTAAACCTCCTGTATATGTTGGATTTGATTTCTTGTGCCAGGTGCTTCTTATACACGTACCCTTCGAGAATCTGGATACCAACCAAACCGAAATTCATCGGTAAATAAAAATATTTTGCCACAAGACCTTCAATTTAACCAGAACCACAGACACACTACTAAGTTCGTCCGACATTGTTAAATTTTGTAATTTTGAGAACATTTTAAAAATATTGAAAGTCCACCAAACATTTTAAGCATTTATGACATTTTTCACAAAATATTTTTTGGCTTACTCGCTATATGCAAGGAAGTTTAAAAGGGATGAAAAGCCCAATACTGGGGGCAAAATTGTCCAGGCATGCGGGCAGCGGGAATGGGATGGGGGATTGGCCCGCGGAGTTTGGCAATGAATAGTAGGTCAGAGTCGGACTTCCATATTCTTTGTTACTATCTATAAAATTGACATCATCAAATGTCAAATTCAAGCATTCACTGTTTTTTTTTATTTTTTGCACAAAATTGTTGGTTATTCAACGATACTACCATAGAATATTTAAAATTATTGTGTAATATTGGATTTTATATCATCTGATATAATATGGAAAGAATAGATGGCGCCACTTTACAGCCTTCTATTTAAATGGTCGATATTTTTGGGAGTATTGTATTTTTACCAAAAATATTTGTAAATAAATAAAAACACGATTTTAAAAAAAAATTAAACATTGTATGATAGTTTCATGTACTTATCACCAATTTTGTGATAAAAGAAGGGCAAGATAGTGTAAATGAGTTTAATCTAATCCTAAGATTGTGGTTGTACATTAAAAAGTAAAAAAAAATTTAACTGCTTTTTAGGCATATACTTTTCACTAATAACAAACATTCATGAGACAAAATAACAGTGGTTAAAAATGTTTAGTAACCTTTGGTACCATGTATCCATTGTAACAGTAACCGTTAAATATTTGTGTCTCCCGTATGTCGAGCTTAAAAAGTTGATGATGTATTTATAAGAAACCAAAAATCTAATTTCTTTTAAACAAATACAGAAAAAACAAAAGGGACTTTAACATAAAATTGTCCTTTCTTTTATTCAATTACCTTATTTCTTTTTAATAATCCACAGAAATACATAAACATTGTGGAAATCATCTAAAAGATAGTTAAGATTGGCTTACTTCTCTCACTGCTATTTCCTATGAAATTTTCATTTTCTATTATTCATAATTGATATATTATTATTTATTCGGTTACCTAACGTTACGTTTCATAAGAAGCACCTAATTTAAATATAAAAAACTAACCTAACGCAAAAAATGCCGGGTATGTTACCCTTAGATTTGCAAGACAAAACCATACAACCTCTAGTCATTTTGTTACCATATTATAAGTAACAAACAATAAACACAAAATTATAGTTACAATTTAATAAACACTAATCACTAAAATAAGAAGGTTTCTATCAATCCAAAAAACTTCTGCAACCACAAAATATAATCACACAAAGCAATACAATCGAAACTAATACGGCTCTCATAAAAGTATAATTGTTGCCTAACTACACACTGATTTATCAGTGTGTAAGTAACAACACATTAATAATTTTCGTGGAATTTCGTTTTGCGCAAAATCGGCAGGGCCAATTCTGACAGTTATTTTCATACTGGGCTGGACATTTTTTGATCGAATGGGCCATAGCATTGGGCTTCCATACACCTTTGAACTTCCTTGGCTATATGAACCACCTTCGTCCTGGTCGAGGGAACAAACAAATAGACTTATCTACGTTTTGGTGATGGAAACAGTCCAAACCAGTCAAGAGCTGAATGGTTTGAAAATTAAAAAAATTCAAGGGATCCTAAAAATTCAATTCCCACTATACCGTTAATCACGAAAATGCACAGTAGCGATGAACATCCACAATCTCTTTAAAATTGTTTTTCCAATATCCAAAGAAATAAGTTATAAATATCAGAGAGATAAGTTATTCTATTCGTGTTGTGTTATTCGATAAAATCTGAATGATTTACATGGTACTAATATTATTTATGGAGTATTTTAGATGTTTGAACCCGGGGCTATTAGAGATTTTAATTTTAATAAATGTTCAATTTATCATTGATTAACTGTGTTTTCTAACGATTTTAGGCTTAATGATGCAACACAAAAGCGTGAAGTATAAATCTTTTAAGTGCTAATGAATCCAAGTCTTTATGATAATAATACTATTGCTGTGTTTATCCATTTATATGGGGTGTTAATTTATTATTAAGATTGTCCAAAAAAACTTTTTTTTTCTTTAATAGCATTATTCTATTTTTTAAATTGTTTTATGGACCCCTAATATCATTTTGGGTTTTTGTATCTACTGTGAAGTGCTTAATTTCGATTTATTTCATTACTTATAAGTTTTAAGGAAGGGAAAAAGACTATAAACCCAAATCATACGTAATCTAGTGAATATTTAAAATCTATATTATGCCGAAAGGCGCCTTTACCTAGGGGGTGGAATATTTTTTTAAATTTTGACCACAGAAATTGATAAAAAATTAATTTCTAAGAAAAAAATGTTCTATGCATTTGTTTGTAAAATGCATACTTTTCAAGTTATTCGCGATCAAAAGTTGGAGTTTTTCGTCGATATAATCAGCGTTATTAATTGGTTTTTCGCAAATAACTCAATAAGAATACATATTATTAAAAAAACTTTATATTACTAACTTGTAGCTTAAGAAAAAACGAATAAAATGGTTTTTATAATTGCTGGGGGACCAATACAAACCAAGTTGTGGTTTGTTAAAGGTTAGCTGTTATTCCTCAAACACAACATTTTAGAGTTTCAAAGGCAAATAACGCAAAATCTACTAATAAAGAGAAAAACTAATAATTAGTTTTTTGAAGCATTTGCAAAAGACCTTTAAAAAAAAATTGTAAAAGTTCAGTAAGTTATAATTAAAATAGGGTTAGGCCAAAATTTTTTGTCGTAGCCCTTTTTTAATTCTCTTTATCTATGTCTCATAAATACATTCTAAAATTTAAACCGATTAAAATTGCTTATTCAAAAAAAAAAAAAATGCTCCAATTGGAAATCAAATTTTAGAAGTTTAATAAAAAATTACATTTTTTGAAAATAACTCGAAAACTAAGGGAAATACGTAAAACTTACTAAAGCATCCAATTGTAGCTTTTTGAATTACAAATATTTTGTTTTGCATCAGTTTACTGTATGACGGAAATTAAGTGAGATACACACACCGCAATGGTCTAAGGATATTCCTATTTTAGGGATATAAATCAAAGAATTTAAAAATATATGGCCAAAAAAAGATAATTTATGGAAATTTATCATATTCTGTACAAAATGCAATATTTTAATTAAATGTAGATACCAGAAAAGAAAAACTACAGTGGCGTACAACCATTTTTTTTATTTCAACTAAATATCAAACAAAATTAAAAGTCATATTCTAAACATATACCAATTTTTTATAATGATGAATTTTTTTAATAACGAGTATGACCTCCTCTGGAGTTTATCACTGCGCGACACCTTCTTGGCATACTCAGAATTAAATTGTCCATATCTTCCTGAGCTATGGCAAACCAAGCAGCATTTAACGCAGCAAACAGTTGTTCTTGGTTCTGGAATTGAGGGTTTTCACGCAAAACCGTTCTTTGTAGCATATCCCATGCATGCTCGATTGGATTTAGGTCTGGTGATTGAGCAGGCCATGGCAAAACGGTGATTTGGTTGTCTTGTAAAAATTGTGCAGCATATCTAGCGACATGAGGACGAGCGTTGTCGTGCATCAATATAAAGTCTGGTCCAACAAGTCTTGCATGGGGTAAGACAAATGGTTGAAGAATCTCTTCCACATATCGATGAGCGTTTAAAAAATGTTCAACCAAAACGAGATCGGTTCTTCCGCCGAGTCGTATTCCAGCCCACACCATCGCTGTGCCACCTCTATAACTGTGGACTTCTTGCACATTTTTCAAGACTCTTTGTAGTCCAGGTTCTCTCCATATCCTCAGTCTTCTTGAATCCGGATGCAACCCAAACCGAGATTCATCTGTAAAAAGAACTGGGGCCCATTGATTATTAGTCCAATTCTCGTGTTCTGTTGCCCAAGCTAAACGAGCAGCGCGATTTCCTCTAGAAAGTGGCTGGCATCTCAATGGTCGTCTATTACGTAGTCCACCTTCATGCAATCTGTTCCGAACTGTAGAATTTGAAATTACTATATTATGCGTTTCGCGTACCCGATTCATTATTTCTGGAACAGTTACTGTGGGATTTCTTCTAGCCATTTGCACAATAAAACGATCTTGAGCAGGCCGAGTCAGCCGTGATGGACCTGGATGTCTTTCAGAAACATCACCTGTTTCTTGGAAACGTGCCCATAATCTTGAGATTACGCTCTGTGATGTGTGGAGA
This sequence comes from Listronotus oregonensis, assembly GCA_019359885.1. NCBI lineage: Eukaryota > Metazoa > Arthropoda > Insecta > Coleoptera > Curculionidae > Listronotus > Listronotus oregonensis. The sequence goes on from JAHBCN010012435.1 coordinate 4,941, forward strand.
GTTTCAGCAACACGAGCTTGCCTAGTACCAGCTTCTAACATTCCAACAGCTCGCAACATTTCATCCGGTTAAGATGGCGTCTTTGCATGATAAATAAGTAACAGACGGAGTCTATACTCTACTTTGGATTACAATATACTGATCAATATTTTCAAATTTTAAAACTGATATGTCCACCTACTTTGATTTAAAAACAAGTTTTTGCAGAAGTCCCATTTTTGAACCGTAAAATAAAGTAGTCCATTTTTTATACAAAAAAAAAACATTAACATGCCCATCTCTTATCAATATTCTTAACATATTTTACCAACCCAAAACATTTAAACACGATAAAAACTCGTTTACACTCATTGAAATAAATATATCCCTAGACCATTGCGGTGTGTGTACATATAAACATTTAAAAGGCGTGTGTATTGAAGAGCACTACCTTGTTTCAGCCCAATAAACTTACCCCTTTAAAAAAGTAAGGGTTTTTAACACTTTAAATATATAAGACCCTATAGCTCTTGAAAAAACCAACAAAATGGTTTTTTGAAGAACTTTTTATCACAAAAACTGAAGAAGTGATGCTTAAAAAAACAATACTTACACTACCTGTGTGTTTTGTGGGGTATTATAAATTTTAACTAATTATAATAAAATAATATTAAAAAAATGTCAATATTAAGTCAAGTCTAGTTTTTTTATGTATGTTTGAGTGTAAATGAAAGATAATTTGCTGTGTTAGTTTAGTAAGTAATTGGTATATACCGTTATACAAAATATTATTTTAAGGAAATGTCGACCTATCTTTATTACTATTTAGTGTGGCATTTTAAATGTAAATTTTGAACCAATATTTGTTCAGTTGTTATTGTGTTGCAGTTAAGGATGGATCCAGCAACTCGCTGATAGATAATGGCGTAACATTAGATAGAAATTAAGATAAATTAAAGGATAACAGAGTAATTTTCTACGTATTTCCTATTCCTAATACAATACTAAATTGTCTATCTACTCTGGGAGCAATTCTTGAATAATATAAACTGTTTTGCCTAAAAATCCTTCTTACCAAGCTAAATTAAAGAACATCAATACACATTTTGGCCTTTCCTATAAACTTACTAAATGACAACTGCATATTGACTCGTCGAAGACAAGTCTAAATGCAGTTTTATTGTTAAATAGGATAAAAGAAAAAACTCATCTGTTTCTGTGAGTGAGGTTGTACCATATATTTTGCTTTTTATGCAAATGGGACAGCAAAGCCAACATTATGTTAAAAAAACTTACTTTTAAAAATTCTTGTTAAAGTCTTTAATAACAAGGAGAGCTTTTTTATTTAAGACGGAAAACAGGCAGAGAGAAATGTTTTAAGAAGGATTTTCGTTTGACCGCAAATAGGAAAACTTGTTCAAAATGAACATTTTGAAACTACACTTTTGGCTAAAAAAAATGGTGTGGATTGCCTTTAGAAGTAAATGTAGTGATTTTTTAGGTTACAAGAATTCACAAAATTACACAGATTTAGTTCGAGAATGTATACCATTTTACAAGACGCTAGGTTGTAACATGTTACTTAAGCTGCATTTTCGTTATTCTAATTTGAAATACTTTCTTGACAATTTAGGTGCAGTTTCACACGAGAAAATTGCTAAAATAAGGGAGGCGTGACCCAAAACATGTTAACGTATAGCTTATTAAAAAAAATATTTTGGAATTTCCGAAAACAGTTCATTTTTGGATGCCTTCCATAAAAAAATTGAACTTTTAAAAGCAAATACTTTTTTTTTCAAGAATTTCGTTACATTTTATTGTCAAATCCCAAATTTCTCAAAATTTTCTTGGTTTTATTTTTCTAAAAACCAAAACCAGTTGAGTTTTTTCTCCAACGATTTTCTTATGCAAATATTTGAAATGTAACTTATTTTAAGGAAAATGCAGATATAATTGCGAAATTAGTACTAAACAGAACTAACCAGAAGCAAATTTAGATGTTGTTACTAAACTGCAAACTGAAACAAGCAACATCGACACAATTAGATATCATAGCTAAGCCATTCAGTCGAGGTTGTGTTGACCTTAAATTTTTAAAATTAATTTTAGTTTAGAGAAACTTATTTCCCCAGTGACAACACTTATTGGTACAGTTAATAATATACGCAACACAATACTAAGATTTAGTGCAGGGTTTAAATTTGTAAACTTTTTTTCCTAGAAGATTAAACACGACGGGTATCTCATCCGCCAATTTATTTCCATTTAAATCGGATTTCCATTGATTAAAATATTTTACAATTCTTAACAATGGGATAATAAATTCTCTTTTCGCATATTTTTTAAATTGTAGTTGTCATAATAGTCCGATAAATTAATTCTTAGGTCTTCTGGGGTTGCTTTTAAGCGAAAAAAGTTTATCAACATTAACAGTTAAGAAAGGGCTGAAAATGGCTCCTCAAGGCCCGAAAAATGGGTTTTTTGTAATATACAAAAATGGTTCTTATAGTTTTTTTCGAAAAATCGATAGTTTTCGAGATAACGGAACAAAAAAGTTCCCTCATTTTAGCTGCCGCCCTACCGCTAGAATGCCGCTATCTTCATGGATGGTCTTCAGTTACTGGAGTATAAAGGAATTTAAAATAGGAAGTATGGCCACTTAGAATTTTAAAACAAGTATCTAGAAGAATAAATGGCTTGATCTATTGTGAAAAAAATCTTTGTGTTTTCTTTTAGGATCCTTAAACACTTTATCTCCATGTTCATAGGAAAACTGATATTCTTTCCGAATCTTTAGCATTACAAAAGAAAGTACATATAATAATGGTAGAAAAAATATTTTAACTTAACATATATGCTTCTGGACTAACATAAGAAGTTTTTTTAGCTAGGGATTGTCGATGTCAATGTTTTTTTCTATTGTACTCCATTTTCGAAATAATTAACTGATCTGGGACTTTTCACACACACTGTATGTTAAACAAAAATATTTTTCCTTTATCTACATTGAACCACAAAAAATTTGGACCGATTCTGATTTAATATATGCTACGGAAGGGCTTAAAGATTTAGAAATCGATATCATTAGTTTCGTCTTTTGAAGCTGACCTATTTATTGTTTGTCCACCCAGTGCAGAGCAGTTATTACTCCCAGCAAATGCATAATTTGTATTCAGCTGCATACAGAGCAGCAATGCCTTCGCATTACCGATTGCCGATAAACCGAACTCTTATCTCCGGTAATTGTCGAGATATTCATGGCAGTATGCACAGAATTATGCCGTTTCGATAAGCTCCCCAACAGCCCACCCGCCTCGAATGGATTAAACTATGTATATTAACACCCTTATTAGTGATTTAGTGGGGCAGACTTTGCCTTGTAAACAAGAAAATTTTGAAAACTGCGGTTATGTATTGCATAATCAGTTTTAAAACCAGATGAAAGGGTTTTATAACAAAAAAATAATAATAATTTGGTTAGCTTCGGCCTTTTTGCGTCTTTTAAAGCGGTAATATTTGCAGGCTATGGAAGCTTTTGTTTAACTTGTAATGTTTGTTGTATGTATATTTGTTTGTTTGGGTCAAATCTAACCACAAACAACCACAACTAAATTTTAAACCAGTTATTTTCAATAAAGTGAGCTGAAATTTTGCATACACGGATGACAATGCTAAGTCTGTCCTATCTACTTACAAAAACTCCAATATCATCGATAACAGATATTATTATTAGTAAAGAATTAAACAAAAGAAAAAAACGTAGTGATTTTTAATCTCACCGAATAGGACAATAGTGACCAGGACCTAATAAGAAGAAAAACATATTGTCTTTATGAAAGCGGAGTTGTTCCTACCTTGAATAAACTGAAAAAGAAGCTAGACGAAGACGAAACCAATATAAATATTAGCCGAGCCACCCTCCATAGAGTTGTTTGTAAAATGGGATTTAAATACCGCAAAATAGACAAAAGACAAGTAGTAATGGAATCGCACAGATAACGCACTTGGAGATTTAATTACCTTCAAGAAATTAAAAGATATAGGCTAGAAAACAGATCCATAATTTATCTTGATGAAACATGGTTTGATACACACGACAGTATCCAAAGGATGGTTTGATTCCAGTCAAAACTGTCAGACGAAAGCACCTTTAAATAAAGGAAAACGCATTACCATAATACACGCTGGTTCAGAATACGGATTTGTCCCAAACTGCTTACTGCAAAGAATATTAAGGATTCTATCTTGGATTATCATGAGGATACAAGTGCAAACCTTTTTGAAAACTGGTTTTAAAATTATTTTTTAAAAAATATTTTAAACAATAGTATTATTGTTATGGATAAAGCAAGCTACCACAGCCGTCTGCTACACAAAACGCCAGCTTCATCAAGCTCAAAAACTGAAATCTAGGAATATTTGTTAGAAAATGATATTTATTTTGAATTCAGTTACAGAACAGGCTGGGCATACTGTCTTATGTCTTTCTTCGTATCACTGTATGTTTAACCCCATAGAGCATTTGTGGAACCAAGTAAAATCAAAGATCAGAGCAGAAAAATGTGACACCTACTTTAAGTCCCAGTGTTATAAATTTGATAACAAATGTAATTACTAACATACCAGTTGAGAGCTGGAAAAATTCAGTACAGCACATTATAAAAATTGAGGACTCTTACAATTCTAAACAAAACAACATAAATCATATTATAATTAATCTCAATGATGACTCTGATAGTTAAACAGAATTAGATTTAGATATTTAAATTAAAAATGTAATTATATATAGATAATGCAGTTATAAAATTTACTAAAACTTTGCATTTATTTAATTTCTTAATGTAAGTTTAAGATTATACTTACTTAAATAAGTTCCTGTCCCTAATGTTCTGTCCTTTAATACCTACCGATCCGCAGTTTTATTGCTGTTGGTATTAATCCATAAATGAAGACAACAGCTAACACGGTATACTTTAAGACAGACTATAACTATTTTTCACCTCAATGACATAAATTATACACTATTTTAAAGGTAAGGAAATAATCTATTCCTCTGGTGTAACGGATTTTTGAAATATGAGTCAAGTTAAGAGAAAATAGTATACAGTAAAGCGCACCGTACTGCGAACATAGGAGGCTCCTGGGGATTTTGGATGTACCCAATTCTAAAATACCAATAAAATTTTGTGGCTTGTATTTCAATTTCCGTCTCGTTTCCCCCCGCGTGGTTCATTTTTGGTTGGGATGGGGAGGGGTGATAAATTCGGAAGAATTATCTGCCCAGTTTAGTTCTGTACTACGTTTTTATTTTTAGTAAGAGGATGCAGTGTTTATAGGGGAAGTGCGGGTATTTGCGTCAACGACTTCGATCGGATTTGTTATCAGCCATAAATTTAAAATTAGTTGCTTAGGGACCTGAACGTTTGCTAGGGTTTAAGAACCAAACAGTTTTTCCTAATAAAATAAAAAATTTTTCAAATAAATAATGGAACGTAGAAGAATTCTTTAAAAAAATAAATTAATGTGCATTCATAGAATAAAAAAAGAAAACTTTTGAAGTTATCAAGATGCTCAAATAAACCACCTTTTGAGCCAAACAATCCAAGATTTCATAAAACGCTTATGACATTTGCTAGAATGCTGAGGGTAATAATCCTAAAAGAATTTTCAATTTATAATTGCAATTCTTGTAGATTATTAGCCCTATTCTCCTGAAACCTAAATTTGTGATTTTACGTGACCCAAGAAAAAAATCATTGTTATTTTCCATTTCCATTACAGTTTCACAAAATTGATTGTCTAAAATGATCATCAGAGACAATTTCATAGGTTTTTCTTACTTTGTAGGATCGGTATCCATTTTTCTAGCACTCTACCCACTGATCTTCTGCTCAAATTAACCTGTTTTGCAGTTGTATTAATGAAAATTGTAGGATTTTAATAACACTTGCCACTACCATAATTTCCTTTATTTTCCTTTCGTTTTTTCTTCTGGGACACTATCATGTTTATGTTTTTTTGGAGATAACAACCAAATGTCAGAAGGTTTTTAAACTCGAATAAATGGAAATCGTGGAGTCGGCCGGTTGGAAATAAATAAAAATAATTCCCTAATTCCCCAACAGGTTTTCACGGTGATACCATTTAATAATTTTAATTTTCTCTTCCAGTTCGTAAACATCCATTATTAATAATTATTATTTTATTAAAAAAAATTTTTGGTCGCAAATAATCGACACAGAAAAACTTTAGCTGTCGAGCGTTTCGATAGTAAAGAATTATTTGGAATAAACGTATTGAGTTGATCGCTTTGCCGGCGACCGCGTCTTATGAATTTGTTTACCGATAATTATTGATCGATAAGCAATGCGCGGCGTTTTTAGGTACATCCAAAATGCTCCGGAGTCCTTTTGCAGTCCTCTGCGCTTTACTGTATAAACATAACCGATTTTAGGGTGATTTTTACTCAAGGAAATATTAAAAACTAAATCCAAATTTAAAAAACTATTACAGCAGAGGCCTAGATTTAAGTGTTGGCTTTCATATAGTTTTTGAAAATTATCGATAACTTACACTGTTCTTAAGAAAAAACATTATGCCCCGAACTCCAATTTGGGGCCCAAATTTTTGCGGCGCGAATGACCTCTAAATGATTTAATAATCTGAAAATATTTCAAAATGTCTTTGCATAATTCTCTGAAGGATAATTTTTTTTTAAGTCCGTTTTGGGCATATTTAATGTTATCTCTGTACTATTCTAAAACTAAGTCCAAATTACTATAGAAAGATAAACTCTATAGGAGGGTAACAAATAGCATTTCAACTTTTCCGTTTTGTAACTAGACAGAACGCCGAAAACCTTATCAATATTAAAAAAAAAAAAATTTAAAAAAATTTTAAGTTGTCTTACTGTTTTCCCCTTGAAACGACGATATGATTGTTAAGATAGCTATTTTTTCACCAAAAGCAAGATGAACCCTTTTTAAACAAAGTTTTAGGAGCGAGAAGAAGCTAATTTATTCTTTTTTTATTTATTAAATTTTGGTGTTGCTGCCGCTCATAGTTTTTTCCACGAATCCGTATTTGGGCCAATTTCCCCAACTTTGAGCGTTTGCCGCGTCACACCAAATCCAGAGTTAATCCGTAACCCAAATTTTGGGGGAATTTTTTTGGGGGTTTTTTTTTATGACGCCTCCGCTTGTTTAATATTTAAACGGCCGGCAAATTTTAAGCCGCGCTAAATTTAATTTTTCCTGTTTATCTCGAACGGACCGAGCGCCCGTAGTGGCCGGGGGCCCTTTTTTGTCCTGAAATTATTAAAATTTTCCATTCGGCCAGTTATAAATTTTTTCGAAAGCATTTCAACCCGGGGATTTTTTTGCCGCCCACTGTATGATTATGTTTTGGGGACATCAGCTTTATAATTAAGCTATTTTTTTTTCTGGTAATCAGGAGCAATAACAGTATTATCAAATGCAGATTTTATGGTCTGAACTGAAGAAGAATCGACTGTCCCCACTCAAGCGATTCCTAGCAATGCATTTTGGTATACTTGTTTTTTTTTTTTTTTTTATTTGGGGGGACAGTCCACGAAGGTTAATGCCTAAGTACTAACGTCCGGGGGGGTGTCTTCAGTGTGGTGAGAGGGGGTTTGTTCACACGGGACTTAAATTTTTGGAGATTGAAGGAAAAGGGAAAAAAATTCTGGGGCAGCAGGTTCCATAGTCTTGAAACTCTAGGAATAAAGGAACGAAGAAAGGGGGGAATTCGGGGCCCTCTAACTGAACTGTAAAAGGATGCATAAAAGTTGCACTACGTGTTGCTCTGTTGGGGGGCCAGAGAAGAGCGACAGATCCCCCCAGCTCGACGATGGGCAAGAAGAGGGGGAACCTTTCTGTGAGCGTTGGATCATTAATAAGACGAACAGCTCTTTTTTGGGGAAGGAGTCCAGAATGCTAATGTTGTAGGGGGGGCCATTCCCAGACATGGGGGAAAAATATTCCAAAGAGGGTCTGATTTGGGATACAAAAAAGTGTACAGATTGGAAGAAGAGAAATATTTTTTTTGGGTCGAAAGAGGGGAACCAATCTTTTGAAGCGGCCCCAAACTATGGATGAAATGTGTTTGTTGGGGTTAGGTTATTCTCAAAAGTAACGCCGACTAGATTAAACGACTCTTTGTTTTTAGAACTTGGCCGCTCATATGTAACGGATGAGCATTCGCAGACTTTTTTTTCGACAGCGAAATGACTGGTTTTTAAGGCATTAAACTGAACACGATTTTTGGCGCCCCAATCCAAGATAAGTTTGAGGTCTTGTGAAAGAGATATCTGCATTGGGGCCCGCGCTTGTTTTCAAAATCAGAATTACACGGTGGCTTAAGAAATTGAATACTAGGGGAGGGTACTATCGTCAGCAAAACTATGAATGGAATTGATTGTGGAAGAGAGAAGATCGTTAATGTGTAGAAGAAACAGCGGGGGGGCCCGCACGGGGGCCCGGGGGGGCCCCCCATTAATTTGGTGGGTTTTTGGGGGAATGACCATCTACACTAACTGATATACGTCGATTAGAAAGGAAACTGGAAAGCCAAGAGCAAAGCTTAGGTGGAATACCGTAAGAAGGAAGTTTGTTAAGAAGCCCATCATGCCAGACCTGATCGAAAGCTTTGATATGTCAAGAGCAACGATCTGGGGGTTTACCAAGAAACTCAAGGGGGTTGTTCCAGTTAAGGGGAAAACAAAGGAAAGAAGATCAGCTGTGGATCTACTGTGACGGAATCCATATTGTCTATCATGTAAGATCTTATGTTTTTCCAGATACTTTAAGATTTTAAAAATTTAAGAATTTTTCCATTACCTTGCAAACAACTGAAAGAAGAGATATAGGTCTATAGTTAGAAGGGAGGCTTTTTGGTCCTTTTTTTTTGGGGCAGGTTGATACGTGCAGCTTTAACCTCCGGGAAAAAAACCCGTGTCGTAAGAGATTCGAAAGAGGCGAGTTAAGATGGGGAAGATCGGGGGGACATTTTTTTTAAACGATTGCTGGTATGCCATCCAGCCCAGACGATTTTTTATTATTAAGAGAAGAAAGAATACGCTTGATCTGTTTGACTTTAAAAATTATATCGGACATTTTATGAGAAACAGGGATAAATGTTGGAAGAGGAAGATTAATAGGAGGATCAAGCGTAGAATTGGCAGCAAATTGTTTGGCAAATAGTTCGGCTTTTCCCTTTTTTGGGGAAAAGAGACAATTCCATCTTCAGAGTTTGGGGGGTGGAAAAGAATGTGTGCAAAAGTTCTGACTAATATTTTTTGCAAAGGCCAAAAAAAAGCTTTACTGCCATTTGAGCAAGAGAGAACTATATCTTTTATTCGATTGTTAAAACGGTCTTTTGCTTCTGAGATGGTCTGATTATACTGATTTCTTGCTTCGATGCTAGCCTGTCGATTTTGGGACGGGGTTTTTGGGGAAGAAACTTTTGGGGTTTTTGGGAAGTTTTAAAAGTCTGGCTTTGTCACAGGATTTAGAAAACCACGGTTTGTGATTTGAAGTTAGTTGTGCTTGTAAATACAATTTTTAAATTAAGTGACGACCCTTTATACTTAATGTATATTTTATGGCAATAAATTCTATCTATCTATATTTTCTAAAAAATCATTTTGTATCATCAATTAAACCACACACCACTTTCTGTTATTTAGACAAATATTCTCTCAATTAAACTAATGGCAAAATTAAAAAACATCCATGTGGAAGACAGTAGATCCAATTTCAATCGTACCAGTGGCGGCTGGTAATTTGTTTTACGGGGAAGACTCAAAATGCAAAAGGAAAAAATATACACATACCCACCAGTTTGATAGGTAATGAAAATTTTTTTTAAATTTAGGTAAAAACAGATTATAATTAATATTGTTATAGAAGCAAATATACAAGAACTCTATTTTCCATTTCCATTTCCATTCTTTTGTTTATGTCAGCAATAAACTTTTGAATCGCTTTTGATCATTTCACCAGCTTTTAATCTTTCCTTGCCCATAGAATTTTCTAAAAAAACTTTGGATTATTTTTAAAACTTAAAACACCTTTTAGTTTCTAATGTAGACATTGAAATGGCTACCAATATTTTTAAGAGCTAAACAATTTTTGTACATTTTTTTTTTTTTTTGGGAGGGCGGGGCACAGTGATGGCATAATACGAGTAAGACTGTTTTAAAAGGGCTACAGAAAGCTCAGCTTCACCTGATTTTAATTTTTTTTTAAAGAAATTCAGGAAATTTGGAAAAGATTGTCGGAGCCCTTTTTTGATTTTTTTTTATTATTATTTTTTTAATTCTGCCCAATTTGAAAAAGGGACAATTAAAATTTGGAGTTTTTGGGTAAAACCAATTTTTACTTGATATTTTGGCCTGAATAGTATTACTTGGGGGTTTTCGGTTTCATCAATCACGAATTTAAAAAAATCTGAGTCCAAGATGGCGCGTATCAAAATTAAAAAATTCTAAAAATACGGAGAATATAGATGAAACATTTTACTTAAAGGTTTTCGTGGTTACCAATCACAAATATAAGGTCGAAATTTAAAAAAAAATCCTAATCCAAGTTGGCGTCCTAAAATGACGGGTATAAAAATAGAAAAACATTAAAAAACCGGGGGAATATGGAAAAAACATTGTACTTGGGGGGTTTTTTAGCTCCCCCTCACGAATCTGAGGTCAAAATTAAATATATATGGCTCATTTTTAAAAAAGGGGACAATTTCGGGTGTGTAGTTTTTTTTTCTTTTTTTATCTTAAAATACCAAAAATCTTCTATATGACTATATTTAAACTTATTTACGGGGACCATATAGGCAGCAAAATCATTTTAATAATTTTAAAATTTTTTAAATTTAAAAAAAAAGCGTGCCCCGGAGTTGTTGATTTTACGGAGTTGATGATTATTGCAACAATTATTTTCTCAGAAATATTATTTCTGTTAAATAATCCATGCTTCGTTTTTACATGTACTTTAAAAAAGTAATATCCTTTGTCTATTATAGGAGTTTCCAATTTAATTTCTCTATCTCATCTATCTACGACCGAAATATCGTCAATGTCGGGTAAAACAAAACAACTATTTTAAGAGCATTGAGAGTGGTATATTCTCATTCTCATCTTCCAAATATTTCGATAGTGGTTGATTTTCGTCATTTTCAAGTCTGATGAACTATAAACATCCGAATATTTAAGAAAGAGCCATTCGGGGGATTTTTAAAAAAAATACTGGTTTAAAGAGAATCACCTAAAAAAAAAATTAACCGTTAAAAGGATACAAGTTGGTTCTGTTATTTAATGGTCGATTCCTATTTCGTAATTAAAACCCCATTGCTTTACAGATATTACAACTTAGTCTTTGAAATGCATTTCATGGTTACTTCTAGCTACCCCCCTTTAAAACGATTATTTTTTTGGCAAAGTTTCATTTAAGTCATTAATATTTTCAGAAGGTACTGGGCAATAATTAATTTTTTGATAGTTTTTTTAGTCCCCCAAAAATTTAAAGTGCTAACGTTGGGAATATTTTCCAAAACTACCAAGGAATCACCCCTTTTTCTTTAGGTTTGCCAATGCCATTTTGGTGCTCTTTTCCATGGATTTTCTCAGAAAAGTTCCATGTCAGAGTTGAAAGTTTTTGACAACTTTTTTTTTGGGAATTGACACTGAACAAATAAAACATTTAAAATTTTTTGGTACGGTCAAAAGGCCCGTCACTCACAAAATTAATTTTTGACATTTTGGGAAAAGAGAACCCAATTTTTTTTTAAAAAAGGGGAAAGGTGAGCGACAATTGCTAAGGGATCTTTGCGGGGATTTTAAATCACAGAAAGATTGATGAGGCCCCTTGCCATGAAAGTAATATGCTACTGATGTTGCAGCACAGCTTGTTGTTTGATCCTCCAAAATGCATTGTCTGTATTTTCTGGTATATTTTTAAACATAATTTTCGAAAAGTCCATGTGCAATACGACTTCGCCTACCGTCAAGTTTTTTTTTTTCATTTCATCGACAATTTGGTATTGATGATTTTTTTTTAGATATGTTTTACATAAAACTTTCTAATGAAGATGTAAATGTTTCAATCATTTTTTCTTGGTTGATTTTATTTTTATTTTTAAAACTTTTTTACATGTTTTTTTCCTTTCTACCATTTTTTTGTATTAAGTATCCATTTGTATGTAACATTTTTCCCGGAAAATGTTCATTAAATTCTATTTACTTACGTACACAATTTAAACATTTTCTCTTAAACATGCCTCTGTCATGATTTGAAAAACATATGTTTTTGTTTTGGGGTTTCCCCGTTTAATTTTCTTTTTTTGGGGTTTAATATTTTGCTTTTTTGTGTTTTTCTTCCCTTTTTTTTTCTTTTTTAGTTTTTTTTTGGATTTTTCTAATAATGATTTATATACTGTCAGGACTAAATTAATAAGAATCAACCCTGACGCCAGCAATCAACACCGAGACACATTTAGGCCGGAGTTGTTTTTCCTCGGGGGGGGAAAAATTTAAAAAAACCAAAAAAAAAGATAGCAAATGTTAAAAACTTTACATTTTAAAAAAAAATTTGATGGTCCAACAGGTTAAAGGCATGCAATAAAAAAATTAATATTGCTAAAAAAAAAAAATGGGGAAAAACCCCGAGGGGTCGGTGGGGTTATTTTATAAAAACATAATCTTACCTTTTTAAAAAATACTATACCGCCAAAAAAATAAATAAAGAAAAAATACGTTTACTCTTCTATGCCCCCACGAAACTAAACAAGTTCTTGGGTTAGGTCTGGCCCTTTTTTAAATGGGGTTGTTTTTTTTTTCCCAAAATTTTCGAGAATTTATTGAACTTCGGTTTTGGGGCAAAAAAATACGGTTGCAAATTTTAGCCCATTATTAAAACATATCCTGTTTTTTTTAGGATTCCTGTGTACTCCAAAGGTTTTAAAACCATTATATTGTTTAAATTCCTGAGCAATTTGTTTTTTATAAAAAAATTAAATTTTTTTAATATATTTATTGAAGAAAAAAATACATGGTTGCAACCCCGGGGTTGATATTTTTAAGAGAAAACTTTTTTAAAAAGCATTTATTCAATAAAATTTTTAAAAAATAAATATGTTTTAAGTAGAGAATAAAAAAAAAGTATTATAAACGTTTCTAACTTATACTTAAAAAAAATTTTTTTTTATAAAGTTATTTTAATGAAAAGGTTGGTTTTCTAAATTGTCCTGTTTCTGTAGAACCAACCATATATATATATATATATATATATATATATATATATATATATATATATATATATATATATATATATATATATATATATATATATATATATATATATATATATATATATATATATATAAAAATATATATATATATATATATATATATATATATATATATATATATATATATATATATATATATTTTTTGTATATTAATATATTGTTTCTAAAAAATATATATTATTGTTGTAGCGGGTGAGTCAAAAAGGAAATATTTTGTAAAAAATAAAAAAATTAAAAATCCTAGTAACTACCTTATTATTAAATAAAGAGATTAAAAAATATAGTAAAGAATATATTCTTGGGGAATTTTAAAAATAATAACAAAAATTTTACATAACATTTTTTAACAAGAGTATTTGGTATATAGTTATGTAGTTTATGTAAATATATATTTTAAATATACGGGATGAATAGAAAAATTATAATTCCTTTTTTTAATTTTTAGTTAAAATTTAAAACAGTTGTAAAATTGTTGGTATTAAATATTTTTTTTTTAAATTTAAGTAGATAATCCTTTACATTAACAAATGTAAAAATAATATACAGAATGTTAAAAAAAACATATAATAAATTTAAGAAAATAATAATAGATTTATTTTTTGACACACCCTGTATAACGGTCATGGATATTTTATTAATTGTTACAAAAATATACATATCCTATGGTTTAGTTCAAATTTTTAAATATATTAATAAAATAGTAATAGGGCTTTTAAAATCCTGAGTTTTTTTAATATAATTATTTTTTAACTTACACTGTATAGTAATTGTAAGGTTTCGATAACTATATATAAATATATAATACTCATATAAATATTTTTTTTTTAATTTTAATAATAACGTCTATAATATGTCTTATATTTACATTTTTTTCAATTAATATATATTTTTTGTAACACACTGTATAATTTTTTAATATGCTATAATCAACTGCCTTCTAATATACATTTGTAATAAGTGATAAGTCCCCACTAAGATCCCTGAATAAAATGTTTCATCCATATTCTCCGTATTTTAGGTGTTCTTCTATTTTGATACCCGCCATTTGGGATCTACTATCTTGGATTTTAAGTTTCCGGGGTTACCAATCGCCTTCGTGATTGGTGACCTCGAAAACCTCCAGGCCAAAATATCGAGTAAAAATATGTTTTATCCCAAAGACCCAAAAGGGCTCCGACAATCTTTTTTAAATTTTATTGGCTTTTCATAAAAAAAAAATCGTTGAAGCCCTCACTAGCCACCACTTAGTCGTACTAAAACAAAAAACAATTTTCGTTTTTAAAGAGTGTGTTTTTCATGCCTCCAAAAATATATATTAATAACTTATTAACTATATTTAAAACATATCTCCTAAACTTGTTACGAAAAAGATAAATTGCCCAAGATCGCTGCTCTTATTTTCGCGTCCGCTCTCTCAGTTATTTTCATGTTTCCTCGTAACCTTGACATTCAGATTTAGAATAAAGGTCGAAGTAAAAAGTTCTCCTTTACCGAAATTCGATATTTTTACATTTATAGTTTTCTTTTACCTATTTTTAGAAAGATCTATAGCCGTCGAGTATGTGAGTGCTCTGGAGCTCAAGCACCCCGAAAAAAATATATTGGATGTGGAGCACACATTAGAATTTAAAAACGGATTTTAAATTATTCAGATTAAATAATGTTTAATAGTTTTTTATTTATTTTTTAAGTACCAATGAAATACAAAAAAAGCAGAATCTGGGGCCAAACAAGAATATTTTTTACAAATGTATTTTTGTTTGATTTCGTTACTTTACCTAAGCTTTAAATAAATGTTTTTAAAAGAAAAAAAACTTTTAAAGCCTTACACTTTGAATTTCTATACATTCTGAAATTTTGATCCTTTCGGGGAAAGATTGAAGGTTCTGGGAAGTGGCTGGGGTTAAATATATGGATGATAGGTAAATTCTGATTTCAGATTCATTTTTAACATACCAAAAAACGTGGGATAAGATATTTATTTTAATTTTTTTATAGAATCCAAAAATTTGACATTTTGTAAGGTGCTGGGGGTTGCTAGGACAAAATCTGAGAATCCTAAGGAAATTCTGACTTGGATACAAATTTAGCATCAAAAAATACCTAAGGATACCAATACCCAAAATAAAGACTTTTTATTTTTTTTGTGTAGCTGTCTTTTTAGCAACACTTCCTTTGATATTAACTTAAAGAAATTTTTTAGAAAATGGGCCACTTTGGTCCCGGGTCCCGGGTATAGCGGGCCGAGCCTGCTCAATTGGAGCCTTTGGGGCCAATATATCCGAAGAGGGGGCCGAAACAAAAACATTTTATATAAACTTGTTGTATTCTTTCAAATTATTTTTGCATATCCTGGAGATTTTCCACATTATCCCGGACTCCCTGTATATACACCTGACAACAAAATATTATTTTATGGTAATATTAACATACATAATTATTTTGTGTGTTGAATGCAAAGTCTAAATTTATTTATTTAGTTGGCGGGCATTATCTATGTTGCAGTATATTGGATGCACGGTGCCTAATGGTTACCGTTATTAAATTAGATTTTGCTAGACAGTTTAACATAATCATTTATATAAAAATCATAGGAAAGGCACAAATATTATATTCTGACTAATAAACATCATAGTTTTGTTATTTGGGGTTAAGAAACAGAACTTTTCAAGAATAATTTGGAAAAAACTGTTTTTTTCTAAGCATCTCTCACTAATACAAAATACACTATCAAACAAAATAAGGAGGATAAAACTAACTATACTTAAGTCCAAAATTTTGTCAATGACGCATCGTCGTTTTTGGGGCCCCCGGGTTTGTTAGGGGAACAATTCCAGTGGCGTATGCATTTTAGAAAAAAAAAGATAAAATTTCGTTAGAACATGAAAATATTTTTTTAGGCAAAAGGTATTTTTTACATTTTCATCAACCCTTTAAATTAGTAAAAAGCCTATATTATTTTTTGGATTATTCGGATTAATGAAAAAATAATTTTTTTGCTTTATTTTGCACACCCCCCATTTTTAGGTCATAGAACCAAATTTGAGTTTTTTTTTGGGTTTTTTAACGTTTTTTTTTTTTAAAACTTTTTTTTTAATTTTTTTTCTGATTTTTTTTGCTAATGAAAAAAAAAAAAAAAATTTTTGTTTAACATAAATTAAAAAAGATGTAAAAAAGAACGATAGACAATCCAAGTTACACCGACTTGCCAATTCACCACCGATCTTGCAATCTCAATAAAATACGATATTCACACGCATTGCTTCATAAAAAATGTAAAAAAGAAAACTATTACAACCTGGTAACAGGTCAACATTTTAAATTTAGTTAAATTGGACGTAAACGTTTTACCTTTTTTTTATTAAAATTAAGGTTTTTTCCTTACTTTTTAAGTGTTTTTTTTAATATTAAATATATGAGTTTTTTAAATATGTTTTCGTGCAAATGACAAATTTAAAAGAATATGTGGTAAAATGGAATTAAACAATTCAATTATTATTATTTTTTAAATACAAAAAGAGGCACCAAAAAACAGCTTCTGATTCATGTTTAACAATGGAAAAAGGTGCAAAAAATAAAAAAAAAATCGCATTTTCCAGTATCCGCATAATTAAATATTTTTTTTTGCCTTTTAAAACTCTGAATACCAAGCGAATTAACTTTTGTTAAGTTGCACATATCTCTGCAGCACCAAAAAGTGGTTAGTTTTGGATTTCGTTCCCAACCCCATGGTAAACTTTTTAACCTTATTCGTTTTTTAACGTTAACTGAGTTTTTTTTAGGCGGATAATAGTTAAATTTGGGGTTAAATTCATAGTTTAAAAATTTAAAAAAAAGCACTTAACAACACTAAACTTTAATACAATTATATAACTAAATAAGATAAACTATTATAAAATTGGCACAAAACAATATCTATATACTACAATTATTAGAAATTTATAATATTTAGAAAATACCCGTATCAATTAAAATTTAAACTTGAAAATCTGTCCATAATCAAAAAACTAAATAAAATCATCAACAGCACGAAAACCCTGTCGATACGCTTATTTTCAAGTCTCTTGTTGAAAAATAAGGAATGTGGTTGCCACTTTTATTGTTTTCCCCGATAACAATGATTTCAAACATATTGGCGTGCTATTTTAAGGGGGTCGCGGCTGGTAATTATTTTGCGAATTATGACAACGTGGCGATGAAACTTTGGCGGGTTACTGTTATTTGAGCGGAAAAGTATATATATTAAAATCATTATAGTGTTAGATTTTATCAGCCGCTTCGCGGTTGGGTGGCCGGTATTAAAAAGTCACTGCAGAAATTTTGTACTTTAGGTATAAAAACATGAATGGGGGTGCTCCGTATTCAAGATTCTTTTTAATAAAAAAAATTAAATGTAAAAGGCCAAAATCATTTTCATTCCAAACTTTACAAAAAAAGGTAAGGCCCTGAAAATACAAAAAATATATGCCTATAAAAGTATCAGATAACCAAATAAGTGGCGGTTTTTGGTAGAAAAAAAAAAAAAAATTTTAAAAAAAAAATAATTACCATCACACTCCATGACCTTTTCCCAAAACGGGAACCAATTTTTTTGGGCCGGTATTGTAGAACTCCCAGAATTTGGAGAAAAATTTTGGGGGACTGTTTTTATTACACCATCTCGAGTTAAAAACCGTCGGCCCCTCATACAGTTTTTCAAGAAAAAAAAAAGGTGGTAATCACTTGGCAAAATGGGGGGGGAATATGCCGGGTGCGGTAACTTTCCCCCAGCCGATTTAAAAAAAATTTTTTTTTCTCGGGTCATTTTTGCGGTATAAGGCTTGGCGTTATCCTGCAAGAATATCACTTTCTTCCGATTGAAAAAAAGAAGGCTGTTTCTAAATGAGTGCTGCTTGTACCCCTTTAAAAAGGCCCCCTCCAACACAAGTTAGCAGTGATGGTATCCCCCCTTTCCAACTCATAATGGACAATTCCAGTTGCTGTCCACCAAACACAAAAAAAAAACCTTGCTTTGTCCAAAACCCCCGGGCGTGTGGGTACCGAATGAGGAGACGACAACCAATGATACGAACGCATAGAATTGAATACAAGACCCTTTTTTTGGTCGCAGGTTAATAACCAATTAAGAAACGGTTCATTAGCGTTGCGTGAAATGTTTGCTGAACAAATGGTAAGATGACTTAATTTGTTATCATTTGTCAATTCATGTGGGACCCATTCCCAACTTCCACGTCTTTCCTAGCTAGCTGATGAAGATGAAAACGAATAGTTTCAGGACTCACATTAAACATTTCTGCAAGTTCTTGGCACGTTGTTTTGGAATTTGCGTCCACAAACTGTGGATGACCCTTGTTGCTCATGATTTTTTTTCCCTTTAGCGCGGTTCATCGCTCAAACTGAGATCTCCCGAAAAAAATTTTTTAAACCAATTTTGTGCTGTTCGATCACTCCGAATGCGGTACATATTTTTCGAGCCGCCGCTGCAGCTTTTGTACCAAGTTTGTACTCATACAGTAAACAACTTCAAATTACTGTTTTATTCGTCGACATTTTCAATTATTACAAGTAGGAATGTAACAATTTTCAGCAACTTTTTATGTCTGTGAGAAAAAAAGAATTCATACCAAAGTGACAGCAGGTAAGAAACAATCGCTATCGATTAACAACATAAACAATATCCATGGCAATGTACGATATACAGCAACTGCACGAACTTATTTGGTTACCTGATATTAAATATTTTGAAAAAATTATAAAATATTGAAATCCCTTGCGAAAAAAACCTTGAAAGCGACATAAACCTATTTTTGGCTTTATTTTTACAATCTAAGGTTTATATCCAAAAAAATTAAACACTTTTCCAACCCCCAATCTCTGAAGATGGAATTGTCTCTACCTCCAAAGGAAAAGACGAACTATTTGCCAAACTTTTCTGCCAATTCTATGCTTGATCCTTCTACTAATTTCCCCCCTTCCCCAAAAGTTTTTCCCTGGTTTCCCCTTTAAAAAGTCCGATATTTTTTAAAGTTAAACAGATAAAACGTATTTTTTCTTCTTTAATACAAAAAAAAACGTCTGGGCTGGATGGCATACCAGCAATCGTCTTAAAAAAAATGGGCCCCCGAGCTTGCATCCATCTTAACTCGCCTCTTTCGAATCTCTTACGGGCACGGGCATTTTCCCGGAGATTGGGGAAAACTGCACGTGTGCAACCTGTCCCCCAAAAAGGACCCCAAAATTTCCCCCCATAGACCTACATCTCTTCTTTCAGTTTTTTTGAAAAGTAATGGAAAAATTTATTAATTTCCAAATCTTAAAGTATCGGGGAAAAAATAAGATCTTACATGATAACAATATGGATTCCGTTACAGTAGATCCACAGCTGATCTTTTTTCCTTTGTCTCACAAAATGGAACAAGTCCCTTGAGTTTCTTGGTGAACCCCAAAACGTTGCTCGACATATCCAATGCTTTTGATCAGGTCTGGCATGATGGGCTTCTTAACAAACTTCCTTCTTACGGTCTTCCACCTAAGCTTTGCTCTTGGCTTTCCCCTTTCCTTTCTAATCGACGTATATCAGTTAGTGTAGATGGTCATTCCTCCCCCTTCTACCAAATTAATGCTGGGGGGGCCCCCGGCTCAGTGCTGGCACCCACGCTGTTTCTTCTAAAATTAACGATCTTTCTTTCCACAATCAATCCCATTCATAGTTTTGCTGACGATAGTACCCCCCCCTCTAGTATTCATTTTTTTTTAACCACCGTGTAATTTGATTTCGAAAACAAGGTCAATGGGATATCTCTTTCACAAGACCTCAAACTTATCTTGGATTGGGGCGTAAAAAAACTTGTTCAGTTTAATGCCAAAAAAAATCATTTTTTGGTCGCGAAAACAGTCTGCAAATGCTCATCCCTTACATATGAGCGGCCAAGTTCTGCAGAACAAAGAGTCGTTTAATCTTGTCGGCGTTATTTTTTAGAATAGCCTCCATTTCAAAAAAAACATTTCATCCATAGTTTCGGCAGCCTCAAAAAAAATTGCATTCCTCTTCCAAGCCAGAAAATATTTTTTTTTTCCCAAATTTTTACTCTGTATGTTTTTCCAAACAGACTCTCTTTAGAATATTGTTTTCATGTCTGGGGAATGGCGTTCCCTACAACTTTTGCATTCGGGGCTTCATTAAAAATAGAGCCGTTCGTCTTATTAATGATCCAACGCTCACAGAAAGGCTTCCTCTTCTTGCCCACCGTCGAGCTGTAGGGGATTGTCGCTCTTCTAAGGTATTTTCAGGGTTCTGCCGGAGGAATTGCCATATAATTTTTCAGCTCCCAACAGAGCAACACGTAGTGCAATTTTTTTGCACCTTTTACAGTCAGTTAAGGGCCCCCGAACTTCCCGCTTTTTCGTTCCTTCATCCCTAGAGTGTAAAAATATGGAACCTGCTGCCCGCAAAATTTTTCCTTCTCCCCCCAACTTCAAAAATTTAAGTCCCGTGTAAAAAACCCTCCCACACTGAAGACACCCACGGTACGTTAGTATTAGGCATCAGCCTTCGTGGATTGTTCCAAGATAAAAAAAAAAACCTCCGCTGCAGCTTTTGTTGTTACAGTTTTTACTCATACAGTAAACAACTTCGAATTACTGTTTTATTCGTCGCCATTTTCAATTATTAAAAAAGGAATGTAACAATTTTCAGAACTTTTAGTGTGTGAGAAAAGAAGTTATACCAAAGTGACAGCAGGTAAGAAACAATCGTTTCGATCAACAACATGAACAATATCCATGGCAATGTGCGATATACAGCAACTGACAACTTATTTGGTTAACTGATATTAAATATTTTTAAAAAAAATTTAAAATATTAAAATCCCCCCTTTCCCGGGACAAAAAAAACTTCCTGCCGAGCGGGACATAGGGGGAACCCATGTAAATTTTAAAGTAGTCAAATATTGGGGCCCCCAATTTTTAAGAAAAAAAACTATTAGGATTTATTGAAGAGCAAATAAGTTCCACCCAAAAAAAAATTTGACATTTTTAACCAACCAGTAAAAAATAAACTCTTTTAAAACTTCTGCAACGTAGTATCTCATTATGCACCCTGTACTCTAAAAAAACAATAATAAAACACCAAAAGATTTATAGTGAAATTTAATCATTAATTTATAATGTCATTCCAAAACTGAACAATTTTATAGGGAATTTAAAAGAATCCTCGCATTTCATTTTAGTTTACAGCTAATTCCAACACATGCACTCACAGTTACGCAAGACAATAAAACAAATTTGTCTAATTTAGAAATCAATTTTGACGAAAATATCAGGATTTAATCAAATGCTTAAATATTTCCATTAACTGCCAGACAATAACCCAAACGATTATAAAACTCATTTTTACGTT
>JAHBCN010012436.1:0-26637 GCA_019359885.1 Listronotus oregonensis
TTTTTTTTTTAAAAATTTTTTTGATGAAAAAAATTTTTTTTTAAACTTTTTTTTCAATAATTTCAACCCCCCAAAAATATCGCATGAAAAAGTACATACCACTTTTTTGTCTGTGTAATTGTCAGATTATCATGATAAAATATAAATAATAGCAAATAAAAGAGGTGTTATTAGCATATATATGTTAGAATTTAATTACCACATTTAATGCATTTCTACGCTACTGCATGTTTAACGCCTTAAACCAAATTATATTGACTTTTGTAATAACTTTGAAATTTTTAAATTAAGTTACAGTTATTAGGCAGCGGTCAACGTTCTCAAGAGCAATCTTTAGTTTTCTTAGCAGTTAGCAGCAAACCGAATTTTTTTTAAGCCAACAGGTGATTACAGTACGTGTATTTTTGGATTTTACGGGCCACTATAATAAACAAAGTGGATTCTAAATTCCTAAGAGCCGTTATTTTAGAATAATCACCTTTTGTCTACGAATTAAACATATGGTTGTAAAATGCGTGCAAAATTTAGCGATGAATGCGAAAACGAATATAATACAGGGTGTTGCAAATTTCAGTATGTATGTGAGGATCTCACAAACGGCGAAGTATGTAGAATGAGAAATGTATAAGGTAACAAAACGTCAAATTCTTATCTACACCGATGACTTGAAATTATTTAAGAAGATAAATAACGCCAACAGCTGCTTTAATGTACCGGGTGTTCCACTAAGAGAGGTAGTCGGCTATATCTCAGAAACTACTAAAAAGAAAAATTTGGGGGGGAAAAAAAAAATTTTTAGAAAAAAGTGACCAAAAAAAATTTTGGGGAAAAAAACACCCCCAAAAAAAAAACATAAAAATAAAATTTCCCAAAAAATATCAAAAAATGAAATAAATGGTACTTTTTTTATTTTTTAATGTTTTCTAAACAAAAAAAAGTTCAGGTGTTTTTTGTCAGTTCTAAATTGGGTGGGGGGGGTTTTTAATTTAAAAAAGTGCTAAAAACCCCCGGGTTTTTTTTTTAAAACCCGAATTTAAAACTTGGTCTCTTTTAAAAAGGACATTTGAAGCATTTTTTTGGGGGTTTTTTTGCTACATTATCTCAAAACGCCGCTAGAGGGCGTTAAGGAAAAAACTAACTTATTTTACGGAAATTTTTAAAAAATTTTAAAACAATGATATCCCCCTTTTACATATTTAGATATAAAAAAAAATCCCACAAAACGGAAAAACCGCAATTTAATATCTCTTTTAAAAACCGGGAATATATTAGCAAAAATATAAATACGACGGGTAACCATTTAACGACACAATGTTTTCTACGGGGCCGATTTTTTGGGAAAAAATTAAATTTATAAATTTTTAAAAACCCCCAATGACATACTGCGGGTTTTACTAATTTTAACCCATTTAACGATATTAGACAACATTAGAAAATTTTCCAACCTATAACTGTAATAACCATCGGGGTCCCCCTTTTCGTTAGCTTTGAAAAAAAAAGGGTGCTGAAATGGAAAAAACCCCCAAAAATTTTTATTTAAAATATTTTTTTAAAATTTTTTGTGCTATTGTGTTGTTTAAAAATGCCTTTTGTTGCTTGAGGAAAAAAATCTACATAAGAAAAAACCCTTTTGACTTTTTTCCTCAGTTCTCGGCGTCGCGGTGAAAGGGGGAAGAACACTTCCC
This sequence comes from Listronotus oregonensis, assembly GCA_019359885.1. Lineage (NCBI taxonomy): Eukaryota > Metazoa > Arthropoda > Insecta > Coleoptera > Curculionidae > Listronotus > Listronotus oregonensis. The sequence continues at coordinate 1,686 of JAHBCN010012436.1, forward strand.
GTGGTACAAAACGATTTGCTAAACAAGTAAACCCATTCTGCTGCCGCTGCCGTACCCGGCCTCCCCTGAGGATATCTCATTACATACAGCCTTGCAGCTATTGTGCTTTTTTCAGACACTAAAATAAAAGCAATAATAAAAAATGCTTCTTCAAGCAACAAAGGATTTTTAAAAACACAATAGCACAAACTAAAAATAATATTTTGAAAAAAAAATTGTTTTTTTTACATTTTAGCACCCTTTTTTTAAAGCCTTTATAAAACCACGCTCGATGGATTATTTCAGTTTAGGTTGGTAAAATTTTTAATTTGTCAATATAGTTAAATGGGTTAAAATAAGTAAAAATTTTCAAGTATTCATTGATTTTGTAAAAATTTTTTAAAATTTTAAATTTTTTCCTAAATAAATCCCTAGTAAAAAAAAATCGTGTTCTTAAATGCGTTACGTCTCTACGTCGTATTTATATTTTTTTTTTAAAATTTTTTGGGGTTTTTTAAAAGATATTAAATTCGGTTTTCCCCCTTTTGGATTTTTTTCTATCTTAATATGTAAAAAATTATTGTTTTTTAAAAATTTTTTTTAAAAATTTTTTAAAAAAAGGGTTTTTTTACCTTGACCCCTCTAGCGGGGTTTGTGAGATAAGTGTAGCTATAGTTTATACACCTGAAAATAATAATTAAAATGCTCTTCTAAACGAGACCCAAATTCACTAAATTCGGTTAAAACAATCCAGAGTTATTAGCACTTTTCTAAATTAAACCAAAACCCTTTCCCCCCCCACTTTATTTTAAAACTGACAAAAATTAACCCAAACCTTTGTTTAGAAAACATTAAATATTAAAATTGGGATCATTTATTAATACACTTTATTTTAATATTTTTTTTTAGAAATTATATTTTTATGTTTTGACGTTACCCACCCCCCAGGGGGTTTCCCCAGACTTGAAAATTTCCCGCAATTTTCTGGTTACTTTTATCTAAAATTTTCCCCGGAAAGTTTTAAAACATTAATAGTTTTAAATGGAAAAAATTTCTTGGGAAAACCCGGCAAATTAATTCCCTAAAAATTTGAAATGGGAAAAATTTGAAATCTTTTAAACCCCTATTCCCCAAAAAATTGGAAATATTGTAGCCCCTCAAATTGGACCAAAAGGAAAAAATTTCCCTATGCTGAAAGTAAGTAAAATTGTTCAAAACATAATTAAAAAACACTTTTTTAAAATTTTTCCCCCTCTTTTCCCGGGAGGGGGAAAAAAAATTTACTAAAAAACAAAGGTCAAAAATGGAGTTTTTGCGATTTTTAAAAAATTTTCCCAAAATTCCCTTTAAAAAAATTTGGGCCATAAAATTATCTATAAAAAAAAGGGATTTTTATTTTTTTTTTCTTTTATATAAATATAAGGTTTGTTCCCCCCCTTAAAAAAACCCCCCCCCCGAACGATCCGCTCATGCGCAGTGATTAAAATGCCTTCCCCCGAGACGTGACGGTTATCGGGGCGATTCCCGTTTGCGTATAGTTTTTGGGTAACATTTTTTTGGTTGGCAATGCCGAATATCCCACATATTAAAAAAAATTTTGTTTTTCAGATTTAAGTTGGCTGATATAAAAATTTAGTCAGGACCGTACTGAGGAAAAGTTTCAAAATTTTAAAGTCTTAAAAAAAATTTTTTTTAGATTACAATAATAAATTATTTATTTTTTTTTTTCTGTTCATATATTTATAATTTTGGGGGGTTGATGTTTGGCCATAATATTTTATTAAAAATCATCATTTTTGCCTATCTAGGGGCAGATTAATAGTTATTTAATAAGTGTTTGTTATTTAGAAATAGTTTACACTATTTTACACTTTTTATACACATTTGTCCTTAAAAACACCTTTAATTAGAGCGCTTGGTACAAAAAAAAAGTAAAAAGTGTACACCATTTCTGAATATCAAACAGACCTGTTATGTTTTGTTATATTTGCAGGAAACTTTTACAGTTAAATTGAAATATCCTAAAAAATATTTCACTATGAGGGATGGTTCGATATCCTTTATTATGCAAATTTACAATTTTTAAAGACCCCAAAAGAAAGTCGATTTTTATCTGATTAACTTCATTAGCTGTTCCCCTATATTAAATTTAAAATAAATAAAACAAAACAGTAAAATCATTTATTTTTAAAATATCATAACACAATAAGATCTTATATTTTATAAAAGAAATTTATCAAAAACTTGGAAGGTCGTGTTTAAGGCTTTAAATGGCAGTGTCCCCCGGGGGTTTTTTAAAAAAAACAAATTATGTAATAGAAAAAAAATGTTGAAACTGCACGAGCAATCTAGTCGGGCACTTTTAAAAAAAAAGCAGACAAAGTGGTAGGTTTGGCGTTTTGGGGGACTGTAAATGTATTTTGGAAACTACTGGGGCCATTAATGTAATGTTTTAAATGAAGTAGTCATTTAATATTTTTTTTTTTAAAAAAACAGTAAGGTAGTTTAAAAAAAAAAAGTAAAAAGTAAAAATGTTGCTAAAAAAAAATTAAATGTTTTTACACCATTTACCTTATTAATATACTAAAATGGGCCCCCTAAAATGGGAAATTTTATTATTTTTATTTTATACCTTTTCAATAGTTTAATTCACAATAAAAGGATGCAAGCGCAGCATTTTGACCACCCTGCTGAATAAGAGCATCGACGACTGGGTTTTGGGGGACTTTTGGAGGCGAATCAAGCACCACAAAATCATGAAAAAACTGATAAATAAAATACTATTTTTTTTTTCACTAAAATATATTCAAAATTTTTTCTTTTTTAACTCCGAGTATTTTCAAAAAAATTTTTCAGACAAAATTCAATACAAAAAAAGGGGAATTTATCCTCTAAGTGGGAAATTATTCTTGGAAGCGGCGGAGCAATTAACATTTATTATGGTTTGGCGACAGTAAATAGGGGGGAAAATAAAAATTGGGTTTGGGGGCATTAAGCAGATGTACATTATTATTTTATTGCCTTTGTATATTTCTAGGGTTCCCCATAGTTTAATTTATGGCCCTTGGTTAATAGTGTAACTACCATTTAGTCCAGTAGAGGGAAAAGCTGTAAATAAATCTGTACATTTTTCCCCTTGTGGCCAATTCTGTCATCGGGGATGCTTTTTTGGGAAAAAAAAATTTTTTTTGGTGAAGGGGGGGGAAAGCCCCTCAAGGCCCGAAAAAGGGTTTCTTGCTAATATCTGCCAAAATATCCGAAGAATTTTGTTTTGACCAAAAAAAAAATCGCCTTAATCTACAAAAAAAGATCCTTATAATTTTTCGAAAAATCGATAGTTTTCGAATAACGGACCCCTCATTTCAGCTGCCGCTCTACCGCGGGAAAAGCCGCTATCTTTCTAATTTACTTATAAGGCACGGACAATTGTTCCATTATGGCAAAAAGTACATTTTTAATCATTCAAAGTTCATCGAATGGGAAAACCCGTACCTATCATTGCATATGAGTTTTTTTTCCATTCTATTTTTTAGAATATTAAAAAAAACGGGCAAAGTTTTTCACAATTTTTGAGAGTATCCCATTAATTTTTTTAATATTTTTTAAAAATGGTTTGTTATTTACATTTTTTTTATAATGAGACCAACCTGCTGTGTTTTAATGATCCCAGATTCACATTTTTGTCCTGAATAAAATTCTCTTATTCGCATATTTTGGCAGATATTCGCGGAAAACTCATTTTGGGACTTTGGGGGCCATTTCCAGCGGGTTCCTACGAATGTGATAAAAATTTTCCCTGGAAGCATCCGCGGGCCAAGAAAATTTCCACAAATAAAACTGTACCATTTATTTACAGTTTTTGGGGGGTTTTTAGGTTTTAGTTACTGGACTAATTCGTCAAACCTTGACAGGTACCGGGGGGAAATGCCAGGGACAGTTTATACAGGGTTAAAGTAATGGGACACAGAACAACAACAGATTTTGGGGGGGAAAAAAAATTTTAAATTGTTATAAAGTTAAATAAAAAGATAATTTAAAATTTTAATTTTTCTTTTTTTTATACTGATACATGGGTATGGAAATAGATATTTACTTCGCTATCTATCAGGACCCAGTTCAACAACAGCACTAATTATATGCTGAGTTTTGTTTAACATATGGAGTTATTAAAAGATGCTTAAAATAAAAGAATAATTCTAGTTTTTTATTGCTTTATATTTAAACAGACTAATTAATAAAAGGCACTTTTTTATAGTTTTTATGAGCAGCAGATGTTAATTATATTTGTTTTTAAGTCAGATGTTTTATCTCATCAGAAAAGTAAGAGAATTAAGTGAAATTAAAACGTCACCAAGTCCGTCCGAAAGTTAAGTTTTTACAAATGAAATGTAATTGATTCTTGTTTATTTATAATTATTATCAGTACGCCTTTATACATAAGTGGTTGTTTAATATTTTTTTGTTTGATATAGAAGATGGCGCTATTATATTTATCGTTGTATTTTCTTTTAAATATTAGTACTTTTTTGAACACGTGTTAAGTTTCATGTGGATCTAATAAATCATTTATTAAGGTTTATTCTAACCCGTCGTTTTTGTACTGCTATGAGGCCGTTTCGAAGGTATTAAAATCTTGCTCAAATGTCAAATTTGCACGGTTTTATGTCAGTACATAAACGACGAAGTTGGATCGCACAAAGGGCTTTTGCTTTGCCTGAAGGTTCATTCTCCAGTACTAACTGAAAAATGTCGCAATTAACTTTCGATTACCAGTTTTGTTTCACATTTTTGAATGTTATGCGAGTCTTAATCTCGAGTTGGAAATGAATGACAAAACTTGGCAACAGTGTTATTTTAGATAATTGAACGGTAAAGGCTCATAAAAAACCAAATAGTAAACATAACCTTTAAAATATTAATGGTTTACCGGTAATTTTGTAAACGTGTGTATAAAATCAAGTGGTATTTTTAAAAAGAAGAAGATACGAACTGTTATAAAAGACAGACTACAATATTGTAGTGGAGCTCAGAAAGTTGAACTAGTAGAGCTGATAAAAGTCGATAAAAAATCTCTTAAATAATAATAATTATCCTCAATAAGACACCGAGAAGAAGTGTATTATTATTACTTTAAAAAAATTGCTGGCGAAAAAAATATCTCAAACTATAAAATATAATAAAATGTAAAACATATACCGCTTTATAGACAACAATATTACTAAAATGGAAGTTTTTTTTTATGTACAGTAACATTGTCATATATAACTTTATAAAAAATTAAACTGTATTGATTTATAAATATTTTGAACTTTATTTTTTCTGATATGTATTGCTAAATGTACAAAGAATTAAATAACTAGCATACAAACATTTGTACTTTTATCATTTTTGATATATATTGCTGGATATTGTATATAAAACCAAAGACAACTGTAGTTTTAACTACAATTGTCTTTGATAAAACTAAATTATTATAATAAACTTTAAATCAATAATTACCGTTTTTTTGATTTAAACAAAACAAAAAAATGATAGTCACAACAATCAAGAATTTTTTGTTCATTTTTCGAATAAACAATGAACAAAATGTCGAATAAAAAATGTTGAAAATGACATTTGAGAATCCAAATTTTCGAACTATAGTGATGTCGTGTGCCACACTAGCCTAGTAGTCTGGTCAATATGTATCTTTTTGGATGAAATTTTTGTATATTCTCCGAAAATTACGTTCAAGGTTTCATTCAATTCGGAATATTATGTAGAAAGTTTAAGAAAAAGTCCCAAAAGGAGCCAATAAAAATTGCAAAAGTTATAAACAATTTTAAAAAACGTAGGGTTTTGTTTTTTTCAAATATTCCTAAAACTATCAAAGATATTCAAAATTTAAAAAAAGATCTGAAAAGAGGAGAAAATTTCCTAAAAAAAAGTCCTACTTCCCGGAGATTCCCGAAAATAGCACTAAAAGCGGGTAGTCTGGCTTCTGCGCGCGATTCGTCAGTCGGACACGGTAACAACAAGGAATGTCAAAAAATTTGCTTACAGAATCGGTCCCCTGAATCCTTTTTCGAGCGAATATTATGAACTCGGAGAGTTGCTCTTGGAAATGTCATAACAACAATTATATATTTATGCCTATATAGCAATTTGAGAAAATGTGAAGATAAAATCCAATTTTTTTCTCATGCTCGACCTGAACAAAGTTTAAATACAACATCAACAGGTTAAAACATTTAAGAAAAATACAATTGTTCTCTTTTCTAAAACAAAAACCTGTTTAACATTTTCAAGCTGTTGTTGGCACTTAAACGTATCTAACTAGCATGAATGCACCATTTTAAAATAGTTAATTTCAGCTCTCTTATTATAAATACTCTACTGTACTAATGCTTATAACGAATTACTTATAAAGAGATAAACACATGTGTTTTGATTCAATTAAAACATGTCTGAAATTGTGCTTAATTGAAAATGTGCATGTATTTTTAAATGCAATGTGTTTATTCGTTACTAAATAGCCACTGCACCATTTGCCGCAAGATTGAAATATTTTAATTACAGGCGGTCTATTCTCCCATCTCGAATAGTGTCGCATACGATATCATTATAATGTTGCTTAAAAATCATACGCATCGACATTTTCGATATTTTCGTTCGTAATTGTTATATAGTATTTTTCACGATCTAAGAAACTGATGGGATAATGACATACAATAAAGCCATAAAAGTATTAGCCGTGACAGGGTCGTATGTATTTTGTTGTTGGCGAATAAGAGATTATTACCTGAAAACTCTATAAGACTTTTGGGTCATTCTTATTACTTGATAATGGCAATTTATACCTGATGGTATATATATTATATATATATATATTATATATATATATATATATATATATATATATATATATATATATATATATATATATGTTTATATATATATATATATATATATATTTTCTATTTTTTTTTTTTCTGAAATATTATCAGTTATTAAGTTCTGCGGTGATAGTGTGTTTGAGGATGTCCAGTGCAAAAGCCGTTTTAGGCAATAGCCAAAAATATTTGCCTGTTGAAGCAAAAGTAATTGTTAAAAGTGTTTATTTAAAGTTAGGCCACGAAAAACAATTTTCATTAAAGAAAACATTAACTTTAACCGGCGTTCCTCAAAGTAAAATATGAAAAATTGTAAATAATACGAAAAGACAGTAGTGCACCTATACCTAAAGTCCAAAATTTCTGTCAGTGACTCATTTAATACCGGCCACCCAACCGACGAAGCGGCTGAATAAAAATCTAACACTAGTAAATGATTTTTAAGCCTATGATATACTTTTCCGCTCAAATAACAGTGAACCGGCCAAAAGTTTCATCGCCACGTTGTCATAATTCGCAAGATAAATCGCCAGCCAACGATCGCACTTAAAATAGCACGCCAATATGTATTGAAATCATTGTTATCGGGAAGACAATAAAAGTGGCAACACACATTCCTTAGTTTACAACTTGAAGAGACTTGAAAATAAGCGTATCGACAGGGTTTTCGTGCTGTTCGATGATTTTATTTAGTTATTATTGATTATGGACAGATTTTGTAAGTTTAAATTTTAATTGCTATACAGGGTATTTTCTAAATATTATACATTTCTAATAATTGTAGTATATAGATATTGTTTTGTGCCAATTTTATAATAGTTTATCTTATTTAGTGTATATAATTGTATATAAAGATTTAGTGTTGTTAAGTTTTTAATTCTGTAAACTATGAATATTAACCAACCTTTAACTAGTTATCCGCCTAAAAAAAAAACTCAGTTAACGTTAAAAAAACGAATAATGGTTAAAAATGTTAACCATGGGAATCGGAACGAAATCCAGAACTAACCACTTTGGATGCTGCAGAGATATGTGCAACTTTAACAAAGTTAATTCGCGTACGGTATTCAGAGTTTTAAAAAGGGAAAAAAATCAATATTAGTAATTATGCGGATACTGGAAAAAGCGATTTTTTTGCTATTTTTTTGCACACTTTTTACTTTTCGATTGTTAAACATGAATCAGAGGCTGTTTTTTGGCTGCCTCTTATAGTATTTAAAAATAATAATAATTGAATTGTTTAATTCCATTTTACGACATATTCCTTTAAATTCTGTCATTTGCACGAAAACATATTTAAAAACTCATACTATGTTAATATTAAAAAAACACTTAAAAGTAAGGAAAAACCTTAATTTTCAATAAAAAGTAGGTAAAACGTTTACGTCCCAATTCAACTCGAAATTCTAAAAATGTTGACCTGTTACCAGGTTATGTAGTTTTCTTTATGACATTTTTATAAGGTATGCGAACCTTGCTTCGCTCGACCCACAATGATTGATCAAAATATTCTTGATATGAAATCCTAAATATGGAACACGAAAGACCACGAAATAGTTATTGGATTCTACAAGCTGATGATCTCAGACTTTCGTGTTCCTTATATAGTGGATATTTTTTATGAAGCAATGCGTGTGAATATCGTATTTAATATTGAGATTGCAAGATCGGTGGTGAATTAGCAAGTCGGTGTAACTTGGATTGTCTATCGTTCTGCTTTTACATCTTTTTTAATTTATGTTAAGACTAAAATTTTATTATTTTTTCATGTAGCAAAATAAAATCAGAGAAGGTAAAATTAAAGAAATGTATTTTTTTTGGAAAACGTTGAAAAATCGCAAAAAAACTCAAATTTGTGTTCTATGACCTCAAAATAGGAGGTGTGCAAAATTAAGCAAAAAAATTACATTTTTCATTAATCCGAATAATACCAAAATAATATAGGCTTGTTACTTATTTAAAGGGTTGATAAAATGTGGGAAAATAACTTTTGCTTGTAAAAATATTTTCATGTTTTGACGAAATTTTATCATTTATTTTCTAAAATGCATACGCCACTGGAATTGATTCCCCTGACCACACAACCCGGGGCACTCTAAAAGCGAGCGATGCGTCATTGACAGAAATTTTGGACTTGAAGTATAAATCTGTTGATTTATGCAATGAAGATTTAATTCGTCGGAAAATTTATCAGATGTACAAAGAGCAGAAAGTTCCCACATTATTATCGCTCTCAGCGAGGATGATTGTGACATAAGTTGTTCTACTACAACCTTGTGGCGTACTCTACGTCGTTTGGGGTTTTTATTTAAAAAAATAGAGAAAAGGCAAGCTATAATGAAATCACACCGCTTGCAACAACTTAGAATCCAATATCTGGAAAAAATAAATAAGGTTAGATCGGAAAATCGAACGATAATATACCTAGATGAGACATGATATGACACCCCTGACACACCAAGTAAAGGATGGACTGATAAATCAAAAAAATGTCACACTAAAGCTCCGTCAAATAAAGGTAAAAGAATAACAATTCTTCATGCGGGGTCAGAAGACGGCTGGTACCAAACTGTTTATTTTTGGCAGCCAAAAACATTTCGGATTCCGGCTTAAATTATCATTCTGATACAACTTTAAAGTTTTTAAGGACTGGTTTTAAAACAAATTATTACCGAATATACCACCAAACAGCAGTATTGTGATGGATCATGCATCCATAGTCGCCAGTTGAATAAAGTGCCAAGTTCCTGAAAAAGGAAATACAAGACTTTTTTCACAGTACCATTATATATTTTCATGAGGATTATAATGTTAAGCAATTGTTAAGAGGTTTTAAAAATATTACAATTTGAAAAAAAATACGTTTGCGATAAAACTGCAGAGGTAACGGAGTCACGAGAAATAATTCGGCTTCCGCCATATTACTGCATTTTCAATCCGATCGAGTTGATATCGGCATAAACTTAAGTCTAATATACGCGCACAATAATACACCAACTTTAGAAATCCTAGTGTGATTGTACTGATAAAAACGAAGTCGAAAATGTAACCGTTGAAAACTGGATAAACTGTACTGAACTTGTTAAAAAAATTGAAAATTCTTATCGCTCTATGTATACAGTGTGTCCCAGGATGAGCGAATTTATACGTAAAAATGACAAAAATTTTTGGGTTGAAATTTGACCGTTTGGCATCCAGCCACCTGCTTGATTAAAAAATAAAATTTAGCATATTTTTATTTTTAAAAATCAAGCATGCCTTGATCTGAAGCATTTTTAAATTTTATGAGTAGGTAAGTAGTATTTCTAGGCAAGATATAAAAAAAGTTTATAAGAAAAGTTGTTTAGAATGCAAAGAATTATGCCCGAATGATACCGAATTTCATAACCATAGGCCTATTTTGATTTTTACGTTTTGTTTTACCAATTAATTTTTGATATATTATAATAAGTAAATAATTTAAACGTAAAAATCAAAATGAGCTATAGTTTGTAGGAATTCAGTATTCAGGCATAATTTTGCATTCTAAACAAGTTTTCTTATAAACTTTTTTAAATCTTGCCTAGAAATACTACTTTACCTACTCATAAAATTTAAAAATACTTGTATCAAGGCATGCTTGATTTTTAAAAAATAAAATATGCTAGAGATTACATTTTTTTTAATCAAGCAGGGCTGGATGCCAAACGGTCAAATTTCAACTCCAAAATTTTTTGTCATTTTTACGTATAAATTCAACTCATCCTGGGACACTGTATATAATAACCTAGAACCTGTAAAAGAGTATTATTAATTTGGAAGATAGTAGTGATAGCAGGAATTGATTTAAGAGTAAGATATGGTGTGTTTTATTTTGTTCTTAAATGTAAGTAATATACAGTATGTCCACGGAAAAGGTGTTGAAGAGAGAAAACTTATTTTGATTTTATCAAAAAAAAGCTACTCTGATAAAAAATTTTGCTACTCTAAAAGTTAGATTGGGATAAAAACATTTAACATATTTACATACGCGGTGTTCAGAAGATTGAAAAAACTTAAAACGGTACGAGTAAAGTGCATTTATTTGAGAAAGATACGGAAATAAATTACTAGGAAAAGTTGTTCAAATTAAAAGGTAGTCTCTAATACCAATTTTCATGAAAAAATCAGCCTACTTTTATTTTTGTAATTAAATTTATTTTAATATTGATTTAAATTTTAATATCAATTTATTATCAAATTTTTTTTTTTTTTGCTGTAAGGTAAGCATTTTAAAGCTGACGAAACTGTGGCTAATGAACCATAAAAGCGAATTTTCAATAAGAAAGCTTGTCACTATCAACGCCTACTAGTGCAAAAATTTGGAATTAGTTAAATGATAATAAAATATTAATTACAAATAAATAAAAATTGAATGATTTTTGAAATGATAAGACAGCACGTTTAAACAACTTTTTCTAGTAACTATTTCCCTACTACTCTGAAATGAATTAAGGATAAAAACATTTAACAAATTTTATACGCGGTGTTCAGAAAATTGAAAAAAACTTTAAATGGTTCAAGAGTCAAGTGCATTTATTTGAGAAGATATGGAAATAGAAGTTACTAGGAAGGATTGTTTAAATGTAAAAGGTAGTTCCTAATACCATTTAAAAAAAATCAGCCTACTTTTTATTAATTTGTGATAAAATTATTTTAATATTAATTATCTAAATCAAATTAACAACTCATTACTGTACTAGTAGAAGTTGATAGTGACAAGCTTTATTGACACTTCGCTTTATAATTCATTAGAAGCAGCTAACGTTAGCTTTAAATGCTTAGTTAACAGCAAAATTTGATAAAATTAATATTAAAAATTTAAATTATTATTAAAATATATTTAATGCAAATAAATAAAGAAGGCCGATTTTTTCAGTGGTATTAGAAACTATCTTTTAATTTTAAACAACTTTTCCTAGTAACTTATTTCCATATCTTCTCAAATATTTTTATCTTGTCCTATTTTAAGTTTTTCACTCTGAACACCGCATAAATATGTTAAATGTTTTCTATCTAATGTTACTAAAAGTAACAAAAATTTTAAGAGTAGCTTTTTTGATAAAATCAAAAAATAAAAAGTTTTTTTCTCTTCAACACCTTTCCGTGGACATACTGTATACTGTTAAAATATAATATTACCAATTTTTGTTTGTTTATTTAATTCCCAGCCAACTTTACACATTAGTAGAATTAATAAATTGTAAAAAATTAATTTACTTAGTACTTTATCTTTTTCATCAGGTAAAGTGCGGACTTGGTACATCCGAAAAGTTTTATGGTTTTATTGCATTCCAAGTCTAAGTCAAGTCAAGTTAGTTTCTTAGGTCGTGAAAAAAACTATACAGGTACAGGGTTTCCGGTTATAAATGTAACCCCCATTAACCTTTTTATTTGACGTTTAGAAAAATCTAGTTTAGTATAAAAGTTTAGTGGTTCAAAATAAATTATTTAAAAAACTTCCTTTAATCTATACAGGGTGTTTTAGAAAGTCGGAACGTGGTCTTACTATCTTATTATAAACGAGTCCCCTATTTTTTTTATTTAAGATTTGCATTCTCCTTGAAATTCTAAACATATTTTATGTAGCAACCCTATGTATGACATCGCAAAATGCAAAAAAATATAGCCATGAAGTTTGACAAATCCGTCAAATGACTTTTTTTACACCGACATTAGTTTTAATTATTTGGATCAAATGTATTTTTCTACAAACGTGTTAAAAATTTCATATTTTACACTATCCAGATACCTTAAAAATGTTACTTAAAAGCACTAGCGCCCTAAAGTAACATTTTGAAGCACTAGTGTTAAATTTGAAATGTCAAATTTTGAAAGGTAACGTTAATGTTTATTTATTTACTAAAATTTATATTAATGGTACAATTCAAATAACTTAAAAAACAAATTTCTTCCACACTTTGAGCATTCTCCGTAGTTGAAGTGGATTGAACAGAAAAAACCGCATTTTTAGTCGACTTTGAGGCACAATCTGCTGCTCTTGTTTTCAATGTAAGTAGTTTTTTAGCAATAGAGTTCTTATTTTCCAAGGAATTTTGATGTATCCTCACAACGTGAGATTTCGACCCCCATGCCTCTTAATTGTCGTCAAATTTGCTACAGCATCGGCAAGTAAACTCGCTGAAAAACGGCGAAAACAATGCCCCGTATAAAGGATCGGATTTGGAAGCTGCAGAAATTTTGCTAAAGCAGCTGGAATTTTTTCATCTATTTTACATTTTCTTTCATTTCAAGTTGATTTTAAGTAAAAACTAAAACGAGCTAAAACTGACACGATGTATCAAATTTGAAGTAATCATGCCGTCACAACTAGCATCAACAACGGAATGCCAACTTCAATAGTTTTTATATACGATGCTATGTAAAACTATATCTTCCAATTTTTAATAATTTAATTTTTTACTGCATTATTGCGTTTTTAGAAAAAATATTGTATTATACCTGTGTTAAGAGTACGTTTTAAGAGACTCATTCGTGCCATAAAATTGTACTTTTAACACTTATATCATAAATAACTATTATTTAACAGATATGACAATTTTCATGGCTTATTGATAAAATTAACAAACGTAGCAATATCGCTTGATGATGATAAAGCTTATGGTTATTTGGATTTTGTGATGTAACTAATAAAATCAGATATAGGGTTAAAATATATAATGTTATAAATACCAAATACCAATATTCTAAAATTAAATAAATAACTTAATCTATATTTAAAAATTATAAACTTCATCAAGTCCTAGGTCTTCCTGGATTGTTCCTAGTACCGATGCTGCATTACCCCGTTGCACAGCTAAACCAATTCTTTGGATAATGAAACTTCCCAGATTTTTTGCATTGTATTTTTTTGCAAATTTCATTAATAAAACCCTTAGCCTCATCACCCAAAGGACCAAAAGTTTCAACAGCAAAAGGAATGAAGATAAAGCGTTCTTCAAGCTCTTTATATTTTAGATGTTTTTATTCTCGGCAATACGAGCAGCCGCACGCTACAAAATTAGAAGTTTTGTCCAGATAGGATTTTGCAAGTGTATGGCTGCAAGTAGCGTCCCAAAGTAATTGTTTTCCATATTTCCAGGAAATTAAGGTCATTCCATCTACCCGTTTTCCATCGCACAGAAGGATTTTCAGCTAAAATCAGAGCTCTTTTGATAATGTCATTTATCTGACTGTGTCTAGAAGAACGCCCTGCGCTTTTTTTGCAGCTTAACCCATGTAGGCCATGAATATCAGCATTTTCGCCGCAAACGCAGGTGTGCTCTCCACACACAGGCAGACCAAGTCTGAGAGCGATGGAAATATGGAATGTTTTGTTATCTAACAAATTTCCCAAGGACGAAGATGGAAGTGCGTTAATCCAAGCATTACTTTCAGGGGCCTGAAGAGCAAGTAGACGTGCCTTATCTTCACTTGTCTGGCACATGTTTGTAATATATTTGTGACGAGCTTGGCAAATTAAAAAGTCAAAATCTTTCTGTTTTTGGTAATTCTTGTGGTTGATTTTGAAGATTGCAAACAGATAACCATCTTACAAAACAATTGCTGAAATCATTATCTACTGTCGCAAGAATATAGGAAGGTAAAATTTTGGAAAGTAAACCTGACACGTCATTAATTGAACCTAAAAAGGCAGAAATAGACAGGGTGGATGTATCTCTTATTCCAAGACCTCCAAATAGGGTATGTTACATCAAAAATGTTTAGAATTTTAAGGAAAATGCAAATCTCAAATAAAACAATAAGGGACTCATTTTAAATAAGATAGTAGGACCACGTTCAGATTTTATTATATTTCATTATTTCGCCATAGCTTTCAGCTTTTCCCTCCGCTAAGATTTTTTTTAAAGCAATATTAACCCACTTCTTTTCGGTATCTTTGAATATCAAGGATGAGGAATTTTTTCTCTTTTAAAGATCTTAATCAATTTTGTCCAACTCTACTAGATCATCTTTGTGGGCTCCACTACAATAATGCAATCTTTCTTTTATAACAGTTCATTTATTCTTTTTTTTTAAATAACACTTGATTTTAAAATACGTATCACGAAATCACCGGTAAACAATTGAAATTTTATAGGTTATGTTTATTATTTGCTTTTTAGGACCTTCTTACTGTTTAATTATTCACATTTACACCATTGCCAAGTTTACCATTCGACAAAATTTCAAAAATATTAAGCTAAAAGACATTATTTTACAAAAATTAATTTCTCTCTAAATAGGCTACAATCGTATCTTTTATTTTGTAAAAGATTTGAAAGATAAATCTTAAATTTGTGACTGTACCTGTACGGTTTGTTTGTCAATCTAAGAATTTTAGGAAGAATTAATTTACACTCATGTGGAATACAAATATCTTTTATAAAAATAAATTCGTTGTGGCGCACTTGGAAAAACCGCTTGGATTATACAAACAATTAAATTCAATTTATATTTTATTGTCTGCTATATCCATCAACCTGAGTCATTTTAACCATAAATTGCACTGTGATGTAAATAAGCCCGAAATAATTAAATTTTAAGAATAATACTGCTTAATATTACAACAAATGGCAACTTTAAAAAAAAAATGTTTTTATTTTATACCAATGTTTGGGATCCTCTATTTCTGTAAATAGTTTATTCTTCCTTGCGATAAAGCTATGAACGCTTAAAGCCCAAGTATTAACGTGTCATAGGTGTCCTAAATAAGATAGTTTATTAACTCTAGACTCGAAAAATCTAAATTAATAGAAACCACGACACCTTCATCCTCGGGAAGCAATTCCTAAGTTAAAATAGACAATAAATAAGAAGTGATCCAAGAGCTTTAAAAGGATATACCACCTATCTCTACAAGAGCCTGGTCACAGTCAAAAAGAACGAAATTTTACGGAAAAAGTAACATTGTAATATCCAAAGAAATAGCTGCATTGTTTGATGCCTGGAAAATAAGCGTTAGATACTCAGTACCAGAAGCACCAAGACATGATGTTCCGTCTCTGTCTATAGTCAGAACAACTCTTTAAAGAAGTAGGCATCGTATGCGCAAAGAAAGGTCTGCGAAATTAAGAGCAACCCTTGAAGAGTGCGATCTTTTGTCACCAATAATCCACTGGGATGGAGAACTCCCGTCTTCTTTGACAAGGATGGAGAATGTGGACAGACCAAGGAAGTTTAAAGGTGTATGGAAGCCCAATGCTATGGCCCATTCGATCAAAAAATGTCCAGCCCAGTATGAAAATAACTGTCAGAGTTGGCCCCGCCGATTCTGCGCAATAACAAAATTCCACGAAATAATTTAATGTGTTGCCTACTTACACACTGATAAATCAGTGTGAAGTTAGCCAACACATTATAATTTTATGAGAGCCGGAGTAAGGGTAACATACCCGTCTTTTTAACTTTAGGTAAGTATTTTTTATACTTAAATTAGGTGCTTCTTATAAGACGTAACGTTAGGTAACCGAATAAATAATAATATATCAATTATGAATAATAGAAAATGAAAATTTCATAGGAAATATTAGTGAGAAAAGTAAGGCAATCTTAACTATCTTTTAGATGATTTCCACAATGTTTGTGTATTTCTGTGGATTATTAAAAGAAATAAGGTTTACATTAAGGTATTTTATTTCATTTAATAATTTAGTACACTCTTTTAAAGGATCAAAATTATTGATTACTGGCAGACCAGGCAAATTTTAATATATACAGGTCCCTCTAATTGAATGAAAGGAAGTACAATTTTGGTACGGTTTTTTGGGGCGCTGATTACATATCTAAAAAAAAATTCGGCAATGTTTCGTTTTCGAGATATTCATCATCAAAATTAAAAATCAAACTAACCTTATTTACACTATTCCTCCTTCTTTTTGCACAAAATTCTTAATTTTTACACTAAATTGGCACACAATATTTCACAAACATCTTTTAAAACTTTTTTATGTTTATTTTACACCTTTTTTACACTTTTATTTTTTAAGCAAATATGGCTGCTGCCTTTGAACTTAAAAGTTTGCAATTTAATGGAAAAAAGATGTAAAATAAATAAAAATACAAGGTTTTAAAAGGTGTTTATAAAATATCGTGTGCCACTTTAGTGTAAAAATCAAGAATTGCGTACAAAAAGAAGGGACAATATTATAGTGAAAACGAGGTTAGTTTAATTTTCAACTTTGATGATGAAGAACTCGGAACAAAAAGATATTTTTTCAGATTTGTAATCAGCGTCCCAAAAAACCCCTGTATACCAAATTTGATCAAAATCGGAGAGGAGGCAACTTTCGAGACAATACCATTTGTTTAAAAATAAATTCTATTTTTGGTTTCTTAATCTTGCATTATCAACTTTTTAAGCTCGACATGTGTGTACAGTACACATAATATTTAACGGATACTGTTACAATGGATACTCAGGTACCAAAGGTTACTAAACATTTTTAACCACTGTTATTCTGTCTCACAATCTTAGGATTAGGTAGATTAAACTCATTTACACTATCTTGCCCTTCTTTTATCACAAAATTGGTGATAAGTACATAATACTATCATACAATGTTTGAAATTTATTTTAAAAAATCGTGTTTTTATTTATTTACAAAGATTTTTGGTAAAAATACAAAACTTCCAAAAATATCGACCATTTAAATAGAAGGCAGTAAAGTGGCGCCATCTATTCTTTCCATATTATATCAGATAATATAAAATCTAATATTACACAATAATTTTAAATATTCTATAGTAGTATCCTTTAATAACCAACAATTTTGTGCAAAAAAAAAACAGTGAATGTTGGAATTTGACATTTGATGATGTCAATTTTATAGTTAGTAACAAAGAATTATGGAAATCCGGCCCTGACCTACTATTCATTGCGCAAATTCCGCGAAGCCAACCCCCCTATTCCCGCTGCCCTGCACGCCTGGACAATTTTGTTCTACAGTATTGGGCTTCCATACACCTTTAAACTTCCTTGGGACAGACTTGCTGTACTAGTTACTAGTGGAGAAGTGGAATAGTTGCTTGAAGTGCCTCCTTTGCAATATTCAACAAGAAAAGAACAATTCTTGGCACTCTATAAAACTCTCATTGATTGAAATTTAAAAAGATTATAGGTTTATTTTGTGACATCACAGCATCTAATTTAGGGTATGTAAACGGTGCCTCTTCAATTCTGCAAAAAACAATTAGAAAGAGACCTTTACCTTTTGTATTTTCCTTGTCGGCATCATATTTTCGAAATAGCTTTGCGAAAAGTGTATTTTATGTAAAGATGCCCTCTTTATTTAGCCCTAATGTTACTTTCTTTAGGCATTTTAAAGATTATTTGGGGAGATTTAAAAGTTTACAGGGGAAAGAAATATTTCTGCAAGGAGCAGTTTCCAAAGCCTAGACACTCTTGGGATAAAAAACGAACGAAAGTGGAATGTTTAAGGCGTCTCCAGATGGAATGTAAGGGATAAATAAGAGTGGCACTTCCTATTGGAAACTCAGGGGCGAGGATTATATTGTTTAATTTTACGGAGGAAAAGCTGTAAATGTATCTACAAAAAAGCCATAGATTCCCTACAGCTTAGTGGACAAAAAAGGAAGTTTTCCCTTAAGTGTAGGATTATTAATAAAACAAACAGATTTTCTTTGATTTCAACCAAGAATGCTAAGAGTTGTGGAAGACGCCATACCACCAGACATGGAAACGGTATGCAAAGCAGGATAAGATTTGGGATACGTACAGAGTATACAGATTAGAAGGGAACTAATACTTTCTGATTTAAAAGAGGTATCAGAATTTTTTCAAATTTTACTAGACACTAACTTTTAACGTTGGTTTTATATCCCTAATACCTGATGTTTACTTTACGGATTGTAAAATGCGAAAATATTGATAATTTGAAAAACTGTATAAAGAAGGAATGTAAACTTATTATGCTGGAAACTATTCAGATCGTAAGAAATGAATATTTAACACCTTTTAAAATAAGTTTAATGAGTTTAATTAATTTTTATAAAAAATTAATTTCTCACGTGTGAAAATGGTTTGAAATGAAATATTGAAACAATGCAGGAATATGCATTTCCAGGTGCACTTTAAAGAGATGAAATAAAAAATGAGGTTGCCATTTGAAAACATAAAGTTGACCACCACAACTACTTGGCCTGAAAAATGCACGTGGAAAAATACTAATAATTGACGTGTCCGAGGGATCCTCCGAAAAGTCAGACAAATTTATAATATAGAATTGTTCCATGTTAGATGGTCACACTGTAGATTTAAAAATGATTAAATGATTGGAAATTACCTTTTATCTACTATTTTTCAGCGATTATACCGTTTCACCAACTAGATTTTACGGCACACGTATAGGTAATGTCCTTTCACATACACGGAGAGACCGAGACACATACTGACACAGCCCAACACTGATTACCACGCACAGAATTACTTTGCCATGGTGTGCTTAAGAAGAAATAGTTTTCGCATTGTGCTGGAAAATCTTACCCGATAACTCTTGAGTTAAGTTGTTATATCATTTCCATTTCCAGAAATAATGTTTTCATAATTGCAGCCTTTAAATTTTTTAAAGAAAAACGTAAGATTATCCATTTCGTCAAAATAATTTTTCTTTCAAAAATAACAGAGCAATGTCCAAAAGATTAAAAAAAAAAGAAATAAATCTAAAATAGGTAATAAAAACGTACCGTTCGTAAATTCTCCTTAGAAGTCTATTTATAATATCGTATTTATAATATCAAAATCCAAACCATTTTATTACATCCTTTATACCAAACTAACTATTGTCGAAATTTATAGTGAATCGATATCTCAATTGTAAAAACTGAATCAAATTCGTTGGCTATATAAGAGTAAACATTATGTGAAACCTTTATTGAGTTATCAATATATATATATATATATATATATATATATATATATATATATATATATATATATATATATATATATATATATATATATATATATATATATATATATATATATATATATATATATATAAATAAACCCAAAACAATTTCCGATGCACGTCTTCCGGACGTGGATTTTCAGGTTGCCAAAAATGATAAAAATATGAGTATGTAATATTTTTAAAAAATAGGTATTATTTTTTAAAATGATATTTTTAATCCTTAATCAAACGAAATTTAAAAATTAAATATTTATTTGGCCATGTCTTAGTCATATACTTTATTTATTCCATTACAAACTATTACACAATAATTACGCCAGTTAGCATATGGAACGTGTCGATATATCCGAAAAACTAATATACACTCTAATATTCCGTTTCCTAAGCCACCCTGAATTCGATTTGAAAAACAAGCGCAGGTCAATCAGATATCTCTTCCACAAGACTTTAAAGTAATCTTGGATTGGGCGTGAAAATCTTCCCTCCCTTTTAATGCCCCCAAAAACACAGTCATGTTCGCTGTCGCGAAAAATTCTGCCAATGCTTATTCGTTATATCGGTGGCCAAGTTCTGCAGAACAAAGAATTATTTAACCTTGTAGGTGTTACTTTTGAGAATAATCTTAACTGACACAAACACATTACATCATAGCCCAGCACTTGAAATCTTGGATTCTTTTTTCACGAAAGTATTTCTTCCTTCTAATCTGTATACACTGTATGTATCCCAGATCAGACCCTTTTTAGAATATTGTTCTATGCTGGGGGAAGGCGTTCCTACCCACTAAGCAGCCCCTCCTTTCCGTCCAAAGCGTGGGGATTTGTCCCTCTTTTGTAGGTATTTTCACGGCTTCTGCTCTAAGATTAGCCAGTATAATTCCTCCCCTAGCAGTTCCCAACAGACCAACATGTAGTGCCACTTTTATCATCCTTTTACAGTCCAACGGAGAGGGATCTTCCTCTTGTTCGTTCTTTCATCCCTAAAGTGTCCAGACTATAAACCTGTACCCGCAAGTTTGTCGTTCTCCCAGTCTCCAAATATTTAAGGCCCTGTAAACAAACTCCCTCCCACCACGCTTAAGACACCTACGGTAAGTTGTACTTGGCCTCAGCCTTCGTGGACTGTGCTAAGATGAAAAATTTGGCAAAAAATACATTATAAAGTGAAAAGATTAATGCTTTAGTTTTGGTTATCATCGTTAGAATCACTTGAATCGCTAGATTTAAATTAATAAATAGGTTTAGTGTTCAACCTGTCAGAACATGTTCTCTATCTCCATTTTCTTATCCTCTTCTGTATTCAATTGAATTTTTCCACATTTCTGGAAATAGACCAAAGATTCCTTCCACATATCCAAACAAGAATCTCTGTCGCACCATCTCGACCAACATGTCTGTTATAATAATTTTGGCAATGCCCCAAATGTGTTCATTGGGTTAAACTAAGTGATATGGAGGCAACCGTAAGCTTTATGTCCATATCTTTCAGCCATATCATCAACTATATGG
The DNA here is from genome assembly GCA_019359885.1 of Listronotus oregonensis. Lineage (NCBI taxonomy): Eukaryota > Metazoa > Arthropoda > Insecta > Coleoptera > Curculionidae > Listronotus > Listronotus oregonensis. The sequence goes on from JAHBCN010012436.1 coordinate 22,995, forward strand.
GTTTTTTGGGGGGGTTTATGTCTAAAAAAAAAATTAATGATTAAATTATAAAATCATCTGATACAAAAAAAATAAAAAAATTCCAGTTCCTACATAGCTACAATTTTTAGAAGTTCAGTCTTAAACATAGCTTGATCAAATTTAATTTTGTTATCCAATAACCATTCCTGGATTGAAGCCGTCCAGAAAAATTGGGATTTTTTTTAATAACATGCTATGGTATGGAGCATTGTCAATTACAATAACTGAAGGCTGTGTCAGATTCTTCAACAATTGGTTCTCAAACCATTGCAAAAAATTTTATTCATTTCCCCATGATAATCATCAGCTTTGTTTTTGAGGAAAAATTGCCTCAGCACCCTCAATAAAACTATTTTCATCCAGCATGAAGTATTATGTATCTACAAAAATTTCATTTGAACTTAAGTAAACATATGCTTTAATTTATAATACCTTTTTTCCCTCAACTTTTTGGATTTCACACTCCTTTGTTTTCATCCTCCAAGAATGTCCTATAGTACCGTTCTGAAAAATCCCATTTCATCAAGGAAAACAAATTGATACAGTGATTCTTCTTTTCTTTCTATTTCTTCAAAAAAATAAGCTACATGAGGGTTCCAAAAGACCCCCCTTGGATCATCTTTCTTCCAGCGGAAGCCTATTTCCTTCAAAAATTCCTTAAAGAGGTTTAAACCATCGAACAATTCCTCTCTCTTAATTTTTCACTTAAACGTGACCATTACGGCTGTTCAAAAAATTATTTTTGGTAAGTTTTAACTGATTATGGTTATTACATTCAAGACTTACTTGTTTCTACATCTGGTAAATGTTTCCAAATCGCTCCGATATCCAAAATTTCCAATTTGTAATTCTCTTTAAGAACGTTTCTTTTTAGGCGACTTTAGCAGCTCATTACTTTTAAGCGATTGTGAAATTGCACTAACAGTGGAAAATTTGTTTAGGGCTGCAGCAACACGCTACAAATTAAAAATTTAAAATTACCTTTAAGTTTTATATGTACTTTTTGTTAAACTTATTCTTTCTGATCAAGGGCAATAATGGGTTTTTTCCAGTTCTTGCTGAAAATAGCTTAGCAAGGAAGCTACTAGCTCTTTGCATGGCTGTTTAAATGCTTCGGCATTTTGAGCTGAACTTGAACGGAAGAAATGCCGAAATCAAAGTCTTTGTTTTCAAAAAAACAGTTTTTTAAAATAACACTGATAAAAATAACCCAACAATTACTAGTATTACTAAAAACACAAAATTGTTATAAATAATAACAGCTGGACGGAAGCATAAAATCAAAAATGAACGGCAAGTCCAAATACGACAACATGACAATAATAAAATTCAAATTAAACCAATTTTTACAGATTTAACTGATATAAATATTCTTGTAATTGAGTTATATTAAAGGAAATAAAATACTTTTGATTAAATTCATTAAAAGGCCAAATTGTAATATTTTTTACCTAGATTTTATTTGTAGTTTGGGGACCATATTATTTATCAGCGATTGATGACGTGCATCGGAAATTGTTTTTTTTATTTATATATATATATATATATATATATAATAATATATATATATATATATATATATATATATATATATATATATACTAGTCCACGGGTTTAAAAAAACTTTTTTTTTTGATTTACGAAAAAGCATTTGATAAAAATTTTGTTATTTTAAAACGAAGATTGAGATGGAAACAAAATATTTTTAATTTTCAGAAAAATGAAAAAACAAAATTAAAAGTAAATTTTATTTGAGAAAAAAAAAAAATTATAGGGTTTTTAAAATTAAAAAACCTTTCTAATAAATATTTTGAAAAATCCCCTATTTTTTTTTTGATTAAATTTTTTTTAATATCGATTTAAATTTTTAATATCAATTTATTATCATTTTTTGCTGTTAAGTAAATTTAAAGCTGAATACGCTAATAATTAAAAAAAGCAAATTCAATAAAGCTTATCACTATAACGCCTACTATACAAAAAATTTGGAATTGTTAATTATAAAAAATTTTCTAAAATAAATAAAAGTGGGCCGTTTTTGAAATTGGTATTAAACCCTTTTAGTTTAAACAACTTTTTTAACTTTTTCCTTCTTTTAAACAACCAACCATTTTTAAGTTTTTTTTTCAACATATAAATATGTTAAATGTTTCTATCCCAATTTCCAAAACGCAAACATTTTTATTAAATAACTTTTTTAATAAAATTAAAAAAAAAAGAATTTTTTTCTATTCAACCCTTTTCCTGCCCCAAGTCAGGAAAGGTGTTGAATAGTAAAAAACTTCTTTATTTTTTATATTTCAAAAAACCTACTCTTAAAAAAATTTGCTACTTCTTAGAGTAAGATTGGGATAAAAACATTTAACAAATTTTATAGCGGTATTCAGAAAATTGAAAAAACTTTAAATGGTTCAAGAGTCAAGTGCATTTATTTGAGAAGATATAAATAAGATAGAAATAGTTGTTCAAAAGTAAAAGATAGTTTCTAATATCATTTTTCAAAAAATCGTCCTACTTTTATTAATTTGTGATAAAAATTATTTTAATATTATCTAATTCCAAATTAACAACTCTTTATTGTACTAGTAGGCGTTGATAGTGACAAGCTGTATTGACATTTCACTTTTATAATTTATTAGCCGCAGAAACGTCAGCTTACTTAACAGCAAAAAATTTGATAAAATTAATATTAAAAAATTTAAAATGGTATTAAAATTAATTTAATCACAAATAAATAAAAAATAGGATTTTTTGAAAATTGGTATTAGAGACTATTTTAATTTTGAACAACTTTTCCTTGTAACTTATTTCCATTTCTTCACAAATAAATGCACTTTACTCTTGTACCATTTTCAGTTTTTTCAAATAAAATATGTCAATTGTTTCTATTCCAATCTTACTCTAAGAAGTAGCAAAATTTTTTATCAAGAGTAGCTTTTTTCGATAAAATCAAAAATAAAAAAGTTGTTTCTCTTCACCCTTTTCCGTGGACATACTGCTGTATATATAAATATATATATATATATATATATATATATATATATATATATATATATATATATATATATATATATATATATATATATATATTATAATAAATATATATATATATATATATATATATATATATATATATATATATATATATATATATATATATATATATATATAGTCGGATCATTTTTAAAATGTAAATTCGGGCCCTTGAAAAGAAAAAACATAAAAAGTAAAAAAAGTTTTAATTTTTATTGTCGGCTTTTTATATGGTCTGTTATTCAGACACGTGGGAAGCGGCACATTATAAAAAAGCAAAGGCGGTCGTAGTTCAAATTAAATCTTTTCGGCTACTTTTTTGTTTTTTTCCTTTCAAAGAGAACCGAATTTTTATGTTTATATTGATTCAACTATACAGTAAAGCGCACCGTACTGCGAACATAGGAGGCTCCCGGATGATCCCAATTCTAAAATACCAATAATAATTTTGTGGCTTGCATTTCAATTTCTGTCTCGTTTCCTCACGTGGCTCATTTTTGGTTGGGACTGGTGGGGAGTACGGTGATAAATTCTGGAAGAGTTATCTGCCCAGTTTAGTTGTGTACTACTTTTTTATTTTCAGTAAGAA